>CM077232.1:10799907-10999907 GCA_039654775.1 Spinibarbus caldwelli
TGGGCCAAGTGTGTCTTCAGCTCCTCACCAATCACAGAGTAGATGGCCACCAGACAGAACACACTGGCCTTGCGAACACTACTCTCTGTGTTATCATAGCCCTGCAGACAGATAGACGCTTTCAGCATTAACATCTTCATACACACACATAACCATATGTGCACATCATCAAGAGTGCTAAAGTACAAAGTGCTGCATGTTGACTATGCTCTCAAAGATCCCAATGCAGACTATGCTAATATACTTAATACTGACCCAGTTTTGTCCAGTGGGGTAAACAAAGGTCAAAGGCTACAAAACACAGTCACTGAAAATCTTTCCCATCTCAATTCTCATTCTCCATTCTGGTACACTGAGTTCGGGTATATATACACTGTATGTAACTAAATGCCCAGACATTCAAAGATGCCTCTCTGACCAGGATATCAAGTTGAAATTAGTTCCAAAGTGATAGGAGTGGAGAGATTAAATTTTAATCATAAAATGCCGCCAATGTGCAATACTCACTTGTAGGAGGCCAGGGATGATGTCTGGCAGCAGCTGATGCAGCGACTCCCTGGAAATACGCTCAACCACTTTGGTCTGCATCTTAATAGCAGCCAGGTTGATGGGATAGTCTGCGGTCTGTACGATGGGACACAGCACTTTGATGCATTGCTCTGGGTGAATGGAGCCAGCCAATGTAGAGGCAGCCTCTTCAGCCGCCCTAACCACCTGCATATATAACATCAAGAAGGCACTTGACTGAGTTTGTGACGTTTAACAACCTGAGATCTAACATCAAGTTAGATGGAAAAAATAGCTTCATTCGGATTAGGTCGCAGTAATACAGACTGCTCTTTTCAGCACAGTCTTCAATCCGCATGTCAAGGGAATACATACGAGTACATTTGAGAAATGAACTGCCAATAAGCTTTTTCTTCACATGCCTGTACTTCATTCATTTATTCATCTAGGTGTTGGGTTTGTTGACTTGGGTCACTGCATTTTAGATGTAACCAAGGTGCTTAGTGTCCGCAGGTGGAGGTGTTGGATTTAAAAAGGGATTAAAGAGACCAATCAGCTCAATTTACTCTCAATGAGACCGTTACAAAAAAAGTCACTTGGCCAGCTGGATTTCTCAGAAACAATGTAGTAACATGTGAGAGGTATTATGGTGACAGTGGAGTTTGGTTTAAAAGAATATATTCCCAAACTAAAATACATTCATGTACTATAAAACTAAGTTTAATCTGATTGCATTACTACAACACATTATCAAAAACTGCTGTTCAAAAGTTTGGGGTCAGCAAGATTTCTTTGGAAAGAAATTAAGATTTCATTCAGCAAGGATTAGACTGATCAAAAGTGACAGTAACGACATTTATAATGTTATTATTATAGATTTATATTTCAAATAAATGCCGTTCTTTTGAACTTTCTATTCAAAGAATCCTGAAAAAATGTACCATGGGTTCCACAATAATATTAAGCAGCACAACTGTTTTCAACATTTCCGCTTATTAGAATGATTTCTAAAGGCTTGTGTGATATTGAAGACTAGAGTAATGATTTCTGAAAATTAAGCTTTTCCATCACAGGAATAAATTACATTTTATAAGACATTAAAATAGAAAAAGTGTTACTTTAATTTGTAATAATATTTCACAATATTACTTTTATTAGTGTAATAATAAAAAATAAATAAAAAATAAATAAAGACTTTCAAAAACATTAAAATACATTATTTTATAATTATAGTATAATAATTTATGGATTTTTTTCTTCACCTTCACACAACATCATTATTATTTTTATTATTAAGAAAAGTCTAGCTTTCAATATAATAAAAATATTTGTGAAAACTACTAAGAATTGAAATTACCATAATACACAATACATTTCGACCCTACTATAAGGAACAAGCAACCCAAAGCAGCAACGAGACACTTTATTCACAACTTTTTGTTGTATGATTTTGCAGTATAATCATCACAATGTTGTACTGCTTAAATATCAACTGGAGGTTAAAACAGATATTAGTTTAAAAAAGGTGGATTCTAACCTCTTTATGAGAGTCCTTATGGGCTTCTAGTGTTTTCATGATTGTGAGTTCTGCATAGTTCTTGAAGCGGGCTGGTTGGTTCCTCAGAATCTCCTTCAGAACCCGTAAAGCCAGCGCTCGGATAGTGTGCTGAATAAATGGACAGAATGCATACTATCATTATTAACCACTACAAATACACACAGACACACACAGAAAAGCAGCATGATATATAAAAACCATTAGGTTTAAATAGAATGTGTTAATTAAGGATGCAAGTTATATGATGCTGTGACTCACATCTTTGTCCCCGAGTGTCTCCAATAGCAGCAATAGGATTGTTTTGAAGTGTTCGTCCCACACAGCCAGGCTGTCCTCACGAGCAATCTTCAAAAGCTCGATCAAAGCCCCCTTCCTCTCCTCCACTCGCTCGTTGTGATTAGACAGCTCCTTCAGTAGGTCTGCCACCAGATCTGTATGATTCAAAACAATTCAAGTCAGAGCTGAAGACAAACTGCATAAACAAGCTGTTGTCCTACTTTAATTGTACTGGAGCACATTTTATTGGCTCATCTGTTCTGAACATATGATATTCTATATTATTGAATCTTATGAAACCTGTCAAGAACATGTCTGGGTCATATTTCACCTCAAAAGCTAAAAGAGTTTGCTTAAAAAAAACTATAATAAATAATAACACAAAATAAATTAAATATATATTAATATAAATGTGTAATATATATATATATATATATATATATACACACACACACACACATACACATACACACACACATATATAAACTTTAAACTATTAAATTATTATTACAATTATTAATTGTTAAGTATATATAAATTATGGCAGTACTTCAAATTCAGTATTTCTCTTATTTAGGATTCTGTTATTTAGGATATTTTCATTTATACTATAATTTTTTATTTTTTTTTTACATTCATTTTCATTGTAATACACTAAAAATACTAGATTACAATAATGACAATTACCAATTAAATGAAATTACAAAAAAAAAAAAAAAAAAAAAAAAAAAAAAAACTTAAATGGTCCTAAATGCAAAATTTTTCATTTGATTTTGTGGTGAAATGTGATCTGGACATATTTTTATAAGATTTCACCCTTCTATGACATTATTAACCAGCAATGTGCAAAGTGAAAGTGTTTAGACGTTAGTTTTAGTTAGTAGTAAGAAAGGTTTTAAGTGTTCACTTAGGTTAATCACTCAGGTTAATCATATTTGCTTCCAAGTTATAACAATTTGTTACAACGTGTTTGCAAACAGTTAAGATCTGTTAGTTGTAAACCAAAACACATGTGAATCAACACTATTGTCCTATTTAATTAGAACATACAGTCACATATACGACCATATTGCTTTATATAGTGAAGGTGGCCTGTAGAAGTTTTCACAATGACCCTGTTAGCAAAGCAATAGTGTCAGTGTCAAGATAAGTTGACATCACATCACACTGAGATGGATGACACTGAAAGAGAGGAGAAGGAGGGGGAAGAAAATGAAGAAAAGTGCAACAGTCTTGTTCAACTGTGCAGGTCTTTACCAGGAGTAAAGCCCTTGGGCAGCACCATCTTGTTCTCACCACAGTCTTGCCGACGGCCTGTAGAAGGGGAGGGACAGCAGGGGAAGTGATGACACACAAACTCCACTATCCTACGTGCTACACCTGCATCTCTGGCACTTGCACTTACAGGGGGTTAATCACTTATTTATGTTTTGTTATGGTCTCTAGTCATCATGTTGCTCACACTGTTGTATAGCTTTAGAGTTAAAAGGTGTCATTTCTGTACCAACAGCGTCTGCCCAATTTTTCAGCAATATTAGTTAAAAAAAACATGTTCCTATATAATTTTTTCTCCTTAAAATATATAAGTTGAGAGTGTAGGGATGATTAAAGAATGACTCGATTATGCTTATTTCAAGAAACATTAACTAAAAACCTGGGGTCTACTGCCTGACATCACCTTTATTTTTATTTATCTAGCGCTTTTTAACAATACAGATTGTGTCAAAGCACTTAACAGTATCAAATTGAAATACACATCTGTATTGAGCATCAAAAAAACAGTGGTCTATTTGAGGCCTAGTCATCAAAAGATTTATAACATGTCAAAAATGAATAAAAACAGGGATTTAATAACATTTTCATTGTTTTTTTTTTAATATGCCACCTTTTTTAGTGTTTATACTCATGAAGATCATGAAGATTCAGAATTTCTTGCTATTTTTATTTTTCCTCAACTTAAAATGTTTCTTTACACAATCACAGACAATGGGAGCAGTATGGAGTACAGATGATTGTGAAAGTGAAGGTATGAGCTTTGAGTGGCGTATTGACTCACAGTCTCGGAACTGCTCCACGTCGTCATCAAAAACAGCCTCCTTCAGGGCACTTTTGTCATAGGCCGTGATCGTATCTCCATAGCCATAGGGTGCGAACTCTCTTGACCGTGGCACAGCGAAAGATCTTGGGGACGGTGTGTTAAGCAAAGACGTCTTGTTATCCAAAGCAGTTCGACCCCCTTCCATTACATCCAATCCCAGTCTTGCATCAGACCCTGGAGATGCCCCTTCCTTACCAGCCTAAAACAGGAAGAGAGAAAGTGTTAAATACTATATGTACCAATTATTACAAAAAAAAAAAAATCAAATGCGGGTCAGCAAATCAGCCAAAGCGAGTGAAAAAGAATCTAAATTACATGTGGCTCTCACCATACCCTCACAGTTATTTTTGGAATTCTAAATAAATAACTAAATAATAATAATAATGTATTATTATTTCTAAGTATTGAAGTATTAAGTATTTTATTATTTTATACAATTTTTATGACCCCATTTATGGGTTTTTGCTATTATTATTATTACTGTTATTATTATCTTTATTATAATTATTAATAACAATGTTATATTTTTAAAGACCCCATTTAATTACCCCTGTGTTTTTTATTTTATTTTATTTAATAATAGCAAAAAAAAAAAAAAAAAAAACATATACACACAAATTGGGATCATAAAATTCCCCATCTGTGCACTTGTTCTTGTTTCCCACAATTAAAGCACTCACAGCGTCATCCTTCTTCCCATCGCGTCTGATTGGCTCATTCAGGTCCTCTTGGCTGCGGTAACTGAAGCTCTGGATGGCTTCTGTGACACCACGCAGCGAGCTGAAGATCTCATCAGAATTCATGTTCTCTGTGTCATACTCCAGCATACTGTAGGGAGAAATAGAGGGAAAAGAGGGAAAAACATTGACGTTGGATGGACTGCAACAACTCACATAAACAAAAAAGCCAAAGCATACAAAATATTTAAAAAATTTGAGGGGACAACTCCAACATGCACCTACAGGTAAATAAATGGATGCTGCAAACATGGTGAGCAAGTAAATTCCTGTGCAAATCCTATTTTACATGCATTAAAAATTCCTCCACATAGTATTGTTTCTTAGTTTTACATTTTAATCAACCACCATCCACGAGGGGAAGTCCATATATGGAATAATGTCAAACCGCGGCCGCTAATATTTGTACATACAAGCGCCTGTTAAGCTGGGAGTGGGTGGGAATCTAAGCACCCATCCCGCCCCTCCTCATCGTGATAGGCTAGCAGGTGAGTTACCTTGGTGAGAGCGCGCAGCGGAAGGCCCTGAGGGAGGGGCCAGCAGGAAGAGAGGAGTGAGACGGAGGAGTAGGAGGAGGAGGAGAGGGAGAAGGGTGCTTTAAGAGCCCATCGACACTCCAACCCCATAACCGACTGTGCCCACAGAACGGCCAGAGAGGGAGAGAACAGGGCAGAAGAGGAAAAGAGAGAAAAAAAAGAGTGGTCCAGTCCGAGTGTTGTGGTTAGCAGCATGAGTTAGTAAGTTTAAGAGGACCAGAAACCCCTAAATCATCATCTATAGTGTTCTGCAGACCTCTTTAAAAGAGTTTTAGACCCTTCATGAGAGGATGACTCTCTAGGTGACATGACTCCCACCCCAGAAATGCAGAAATTCATTTTTAAGGGTTTCAGGTTATAAAGGGAAATTTTGAAGAAAACAACACAGCAAGTCCCAGTCAGACGTTACATGTTAGAGTCATAAAACAGGGCGACAGGCTCTTGAAACTGCTGTAGAAGGTCTTCGTGCCCAGAGTGAGATCATGCTTGTGGTCAGCATATGAGAAGAGGATGTGTTACCTGGGTGACAGACCCCCGTGGGAACAATTCGTGGGCGAGGTGAGAGGACTGGTCCTGCTGGTGGGGTGCCGGGGTGGCGTGCGGCCCATTGTATTGCTTGGTGAACTCTGTGAAGGAGACAAATGAAATTGTAAGCTAAATGATTTCAGGTTAGGTGTAAACAACAGATCAGCTACAAAACAATATTAGCTGCAAATATTCATCACTGTCTTTAAAGATCAACTAAAACACTCAATTTGCTTGAACAGGCTGAAATGTCAATTTCTGTCTCAGACAATAGTGTTAATTACATTATTTACTTCAGTTAAGATTTCAAAAACTGTTTGGCAAGATTATGTTTATTTCACATCAACTATAAAATCTGACAATGGTATCATAAATTCAGTTTCTTTAGCTGAATTTAGCTAAAAAGTGTGTTCACACTTTATTTTAAGGTCCAATTCTCGCTATTAACAAACCATTAATTATGACTTTTGCCTCAATACACTCCTAATTTGCTGCTTATTAATAGTTAGTAAGGTAGTTGTTGAGTTTAGGTATTGGGTAGGATTAGGGATGTAGAATATTGTCAGAATATGTGCTTTATAAGTGCTAATAAACAGCCAATATGTTAATAATAGGTGTGCTAATAAGCAACTAGTTAATAGTGAGAATTGGTCCCTATACTAAAGTGTTAGCAAAAATATTTTTCAGGCTCATCCAATAAATGTTCTAGAGTTTAAAAAGGAAAGAATAAACATAGGAAATGCCCCTTTCAAAAATGTGATTGGCTCTTTTAACTCTTCAGGTGGGACTTTCGTTTCAACAATTGCCATATTGAGTATTTTCAACTAATGATCTGTGTCTTACCCCCTATAATGTCTCTGCTGCCACTAGTGGCACACAAAAATTAGTCTTCATCTTACTGTGACAAAATCAGTATTGTGTGTTGTGTTTTTATAACAAAAATAACTAACATATATGTAGGGCATTCAAATTTTTGTGGTCAGAAAGATTTTTTTAAAAAGAAATGAATACTTTCATTCAGTAAAGACAGTACAGATATTTGTGTTACAATGTTGTTCTTTTTAAACCTTTATTCATTAAAGAATCATGAAAAAAGCTGCACCACAGTTTCCACAAAAAATATAAAGCAGCAGCAACTGTTTTCAACATTTCTGAAGGACCATGTGACACTGAAGACTAGAGTAATGGCAGCTTTGCCATCACTTGAATAAAAAAATATTTTAAAATATATTAAAATAAAAAAATATATTTTAAATTGCAATAATATTCCACATTATGTTACTGTTTTTACAGTATTTTTAATCAAATAAATGCAGCCTTGGTGAAAATAACAGAATTCTTTTAAACTTTTGAATGGTAGTATATATTCAATCTCTTAATATAAAATCTCATAAGAGATGAAACGGGAGATCTTACCACACTGCTGGTGTTGCTTGAGTTCTTCAGATGGTTATGCAGGAGTTTGGTGGCTCCGTCCTGGAATGTTTTAGGCAGAGCTCCCAGCAGCATGGTGAACTCAGGAGTGTTCAGCTCAAAGAGTGAGATCAGCACCACCTGGGCGGCCTGCACAACACAGCACACACCTCATGAGATACAGTACAACCACTAACACCGCAATGAACCAGAGCGCACTTATACATGCCGAGAAATGCCGGCGGTGATAACTCAGGACAGAAAGAAAGACTGTATAAGGAACTGTGACTGCAGTGCAACTATTAACAGAAGACAACTGGACCTGTAATGGCACCAACACACTTGAGTTTATACTGTGTCATTTATGCTTGATTTCACAAATTCCTATTTGTCAAAAGCTCCATCAGAGCTTTCTCTAGTGTGTTGGTGTCCTCAACATCAGGGATGGGAATCATAAAAGAAGATTCTGGTTCTAATTCTCCCTCTAGTTTCTTAGCAATTACATTAAAAAAATCTTTAGTCAGAAAGAAAGAAAACACCAATTTTTACTGCGTTTACTGCCTTCAGTAGTATGTTGTCAGGTGTGATCATTTCAGATTTCAACAGATCAATAAATCATGAATAAACTGTCATTTAAAATCGTATAACATTGGATTATACAATTCTCGATGGTTAATTCTGCTTGGATAAATAAACAAAAAGACGACACACAAAATATCACTTTTATCGTAATGACAACAGCAGTTTAACACAGGCGAGTTTCCCAACCCTGGTTAATCTGATTTATATATTTTACTCAATTTACACAGAGATCTCAAATATCATCTCAACTCAATTCTGTTTAAAGTTAAACACATGCAAGAAAATTAATTCACTCTGTTATTCTGTGAAAAGAAACAAAAATATCTTAAGCAGTGGAGCATTACAGCAAAAAGGAAACTTTAAAACACACAATTATTAATGTAGTATTAAAAAAAGATTGCTGCTCTCTTTAGACTTCTGGAGAATTGCATGTTAAGAGATTGTTTTCAGCAGTCACTTCGCAAGGCAACGAGACAGATTAGAGTGAGGAGAGGGCACACGGTTAGGTGCAGCGGTTACGTGCTGGTTGTTGGTTAGGCCGTTGGAGATTGGCACTACCTGCTTGCACCTCTCTTCTAGGTGACCCTCTCCAGGAAGTAGAGCTGTAGTGCTGGGCCTGCCTGACAACTCCTCACATGCCCAGTTATGAAGGGTCTGGGCCATCGTGTCAGGGCAGGTGGGTGACAGACAATAAAAGAGAAACTGATGACCAATGGTTGCCTTTAGACAGCAACTGATATTGGGATGACATGTCTTGCATCTGTTCATTGTGATTAACTGATGTTCAACCTAAATTTTAGAACTAACAACCCAATAACTGAGATAAAAAAGCTACACTACATACACAATACCAAAGCCTTTCTGAGGATGATTCATAAATAAAGTCATCATTTACTTAACCTAATGTCCAAATCTGCATTATCTCTTTTTTAAATCAAACACAAAAGGATAATTTTTAAAATCAAATATGGCACCAGTCAAAATACATGTTAGAACCAATGATAGTTAATGTTACTGATGTCAAACCCAATGCATCAAGTTTTACAGTTAATAACTCTATAAAGCCTACTTTATCATATTTGATCCACAAGTTTTCTCTAAATTACCAACATGTTCAAAACTTTGCTGAAAAAACAGTTGTACACAATCTGCTACGTCTTTTGTCATCTGATTTGTAGTTCATACTTTTTTTTTTAACAAGGCCTTTAAACTGTAAAAATATTCCTCTTCAGGTTGTCTTTTTTATGTGAAATCTTAACTGAATTCTATCAAGTAAACGTATAACGAATAGCCAATACATTTTATATTGTTAGTAATATTTCATGATAAACACCTACTGAACTAAAGCAACTTGCTTTTTTCCTCAAGCAAAGGAAGCAACTCCATTTTTTCCTATATCATATCATTTGAGCCATAAAAGTATGATACAACAAAAAACCCATATATTGCAAAAATAATGCAAATATTTTTATTAGTATTATTTTTAAGATTTTGGTTCAATAAACTGTTCAATAAAAAAAAAAAATCTGGCTATTAGTATATTTCATATGTTAGGCTTTGCAGGGTTAAATTTGGGTTTGTTTCTAACATAAAGCTATTGTATGGCTTCTGAAAACTTATACTGCCAGGATATTTGAAATGTAAAAATCAAAGCTATTTGGAATGACATGAGAATGAATAATAGTAAATGATGACAGAATTCACACAAAGAAATCTGTCAGAATCAACCTAGAAAAAAACTTTTTAAGTAAACAACTCAACGCCATCTTATATTTTGAGCACCATTACAGCACTGATTTGTGCACTGTCTGTAAACATCTCCATGGAAACTTACTTTTCTAACGTCAGAGCTCTTGGGTTCTGTGGTCCAGGTGATAATGCGAGACACGGCTAATCTTGTCTCACTTGAGTTCACAAAGTCTGCAGGGTCCATCTGTCGTGCCAGGGACTCAATGTATTTCAGGATGGCCACCTTCACCTGCATTATAACACCAAGATGATAAGAATTAACAGATTGGGCAACTGAATTTGCAGCTGGGGTATAGTAGGCATCATCTTACCTTCAAATTGGGGGTTTGAGTCTGATCAACAATGAATCTCATTAGGATGTTAAACTGTTGGTCGAAGGGGAAAGACTCCCTAAGAGAAGGGGGGAAAAAAAGAGAAACAAGACATAAAACTGGTGGCACAAAAAGCTCTAAGCTTCAAAAAGAACAAAACTAGGACTACCACTTTAAGACCAACCTTGTGACGTCCAGAGCCTTTTGGACCTTAGCTTGGACTGAGCCCAAGAGGTCAGCTCCCATTTTCTTCAGGAGCTGAGTGAGCAGTACAAAAAGCCAGTCCTGGAGATCCTCTCTGTGCACGGTAATGAAATCCACTAGAGTCTCTAAGAACATGCTAAATACCTGGAAGTAGAACATCAAAAGTCATGCCAATGCTGTGCTGCACATCTTTTCATAAATGTACTAAATGGCTTTATATGTCTGTCCCACAAATATATTAGATAAATATATTTCTACATTTTCTGATAAAAATTTGAATTGTGCTTGCCCATGCAAAAATTGCTGCCACAATGCCAGGGTGTTGGGTGAGGTTCTAAGTGTGTTGCTGTGTAGTGGCTAGGGTGTACTGTACTACTAGGCGATTAATTACAAGTTCAATTCAAGTCAAGTCTTTGCGATGATATTCTAAACCAGTAGTTCTCAACCTTTTTGTCTCAAAGGCCCCCATTGACAACAAAATTCCAAGGGCCCCTACATAGGCTAATAAGTTCTAGTGCATCGGTTGTAATCACAAACTACTGTTTACAAAACTCTCATGTACACATAAGTAATAACTAAAACAATTCTAAATGAAATTAAAATAACTAGATTTCAGTATTCTGGAAGTTTTAATAGCTTCAAAGAAAAACAAATCAGTCACTGAAAGGGAAGTAAAATAAAAAAAGAAATATCTGGATTTGTAGTTATTTTAGAATTAGTTTTGTCTTATTTTAAATTAAATGTAAAGTCATCTTGAGGTACCCTTGAATATTTGCTAAGGGTCCCTAGTGGGCCCCAGACCCTTGATTGAGAACCACTGTCTCAATGAGTTCTTGGTTCATTGTACATCTTTGAGATTTTTTTTTTTTGCCAGTTTATTGTCTGTAAGTCTGTTTATAAATCTGATCACTTAAATAATATAAAATAATAGCACATCTCTCCTTAACAGGCAACATGGTTTGATATATCAGTCATGGTGGTGTGGCATGAGTTTCATGATTCTGTTTAATATTTAGGGTTAGGGGTTTAAAACAAACAGTTAACCCTAAGTATGAGCAATATTTATACTGTTGCTGGTTTTAATGTGATATATATAAAGAATGAACCCATTTATTTAAGAATAGTACATAATTAATCCATTTATATAACAAAATGGTTCAGGTATTTGTAATATCCACTTACTCTCTATTGTTAAAATCCACATCAAGGCAGACCATGCAAACAACAGGAAAAAAAATACATTCCATTAGTGCAATCTCATTCCATGTTCGAGTTCAACACAAACACACTGTTTGCCAGACAAACATGTTAAATTTAACAGAATCCATACTTATTTAGTCCATTATAACATGATTAATTTAGGATAATTTCACATGATGTAACACATTTTAAAGCGATCCTTCAATCCTTTATTTGGAATGCTACCATTAATCCAGCCATCGTAAGTAGATTAAGTGTGATCAAAGCAGCCATGTGGAAAAGATGCGTCCTCACACAGGTTACCTTGCTGTGAGGATCTGCAAACATCCTGGTGAAGATCTCACACAGCCTCTTGAGCTCCACACGGCTGAAACACACACAAATATGATTAAAGGCCTGTTCACAATAAGAATTAAACAGAAAAAGCATAAAAAGTCATTGCAAGCCAACGGGGAATTTGCATATGCATAATTTTAGAACAGCCTTTAAAAATACACTAAATGAGCAACAAAATAAAATGACTCCAAACAACCAAAGGCCATTTGCGTTGCTCTGAAGGCCCCCACCTGAGAATGCGCTGGCTCTTCAGCAGGTTCTGCAAACCCAGCAGGCCCTCCTTCCTCTCTGACCAGTTGGAACTGGCGCAGTGGTTTAGCACCTCAGCGACATCTTCTGTCTGACGCAGGTAGTGAGGAATGCCTCCGTTACGGGAACTATAGGAACGCTCTGAGCAGGCGCTGGATGCGTCGCTGTTGGCATCATCATCAGACTCGTACCTCCTTCTCAAAGGCTTGCGCTAAGGAGAGCATGGAGCAGATTAGTAGGTACAAGGGTTGAAAAAACTACCAGAAGACCAACAAAGGGAGTTCATTCAACAATTTACCGTGCATTACTCAAAAATGTAGTAAGTACGCTGTTGATATGGAAAAGCCATGCAGCATTAAAAAATAACAAGGGTTTAGGTTCATTTAACACTAACTTTGGGATTCTGGTCAAGCACACTGCAAAGTTTTAAGAGTGACAATCACATATAAATGTGGAAAGTAATCCTCTAAAATATTGATTTCTGTGCGTACAGAATAATGCAAGGGTCACTCCTAACTTGTGATGATCTTAACAATAGTTTGGCATATTGAAACCAACATGGATGCAACAGTTTAATCTGATTGCTATCTGTTACCTACACTACTGTTAAAAGTTTGGGATCAGTAAGACTTAAAAAAAAAAAAAAAAAAAAAAAAAAAAAAAAAAAATTTTATTCACTAATAATAATACATTAAATTGATCAAAAAAGACAGAAAAGACATTTGTAATGTTACAAAAAATAAACGCAGTTCTTTTGAACTCTATTCATCAAAGAATACTAAAAAAAAGGATCATGATTTCCATAAAAGTATTAAACAGCACAACAGTTTTCAACTATGGTAATAAGAATAAATGTTTCCTGAGCACCAACTCAGCATATTAGAATGATTTCTGAAGAATCATGTGACACTGAAGACTGGAGTAAAAGCTGCTAAAAATAAATATTACACTTTGAAAAAAAACAAAACAAAAAAAAAAACATTTGTTTATTTTTAATTGAAATAACATTTTACACCATTAATCTTCTAGTAATGTATTAATGATCAAACAAATACAGTCTTGGTGAGCATAAAAGCATTTTTTCTTTCAAAAAAAAAAACAAAAAAAAAAAAACAAAACACACCAATCCCCAAAAAAAAGTACCAATCCCAACTTTTCATGAAACAATTTAGCGATCAGAGATATATTAAAGCACATTTTCAGTCAAAATATTAACAACTAGTAGTTAATTTTAATTCTAAACACACATTAATTATTGGTTGCACTTCCTGGAATTTTTGGTAGTGAATCTGGTTGTAGAATTCAGTTATCATTTCCACCTATAATTGAACTCTGTAAATGGATTTAAGAAACTTTAGCTCCAGTGTGTATGTGGCCTTTGAGCTCTTCAGCTTTCTCAGCACTGGAGTGTGAAGGAACAATTCAGATATTTACTGCGGCAGTCATTAATAATTCAAATCGGTCACAGACAATTTCCAGCAGTTGGCAATGCATTAACAAACATTTGAGGCCCTGTCATTAGTACAGTGTGCGGAGATGACATAAGTGAAGAGCGTGGCACGCTGGGTAATTACATCTACTTATGTAGCAAAGGGAATGTGTCACGCTGATGCATAACGTCTGCCCTGTTTACATCTTAATCCTGCTGTGTTGTCACATGTGAATTAATGATGATATACATTTTCCAAAGCAATAACAGTGGATGACATACAGATAATAAAATGAAAAGATTAATGCCAAACTGATAGAAAAATAAATTAAATGAACCTTGTGGTGCTTGTGCAGGAAATGATGGGACTGTGCAGAGGAGATGGTCACTGACCAAATTAATGAAAGAAGCGCAAATGCTTGTGGTGCACAAAATGCTCTTGATATTTGCTTGACAATCCACGATGGAATAAGTCATTCTGATTAGTGAATAAAAATGGAAATACAAGCAGTATATAAACAGAAGAACTACCTTATTCCTGGAGTCTCCTAACAGCTGAAGACAACCAAGAGAGGAAGAGCAAAGAGACGCAGATATTTCAAAGGGAGCAAAGTTGTTGCAGAAAAGACACAATCTGAAAACTGCACCCTCATAATATAGCTAGGCAGTTGACATAAGGACAAAAAAGGTTTTTCCCACATATAAAGATGAACATTTCTCATTTCCTAAAATATTATTTTTCTGTGGGTGTTTTTAGGGCCACACATAACAAATAGTTGAGCCATACAGAAGAATCACTTCTGTTATCCTAAATCAGATAATAAGAGTGAGGAATATTTCAATTCATCCTATTCATGTCTGTGAGAGGAGACCAGAATTCTTACCAAAGCATCAGCCACCGCAGCTTCCACTTCCGTGCCAGTGTTCAGCACCCTCATAGCATTGACAGATGCAGAAATGCGAGCCTGATGGATCAGGCCAAAGCGATCTGTAGGGTTTGAAGACAGGATGAGACAGTGAGAATGGAAAACAATGAATTACTAAATACTTACCTTCTATGACATAACTTTAAAGTCATGTCATAAACATTTTTTCAATCAATTAGGCTAATAATTAGGCAAGAGAGAAAAAAAACTTGTGGTTGACATGTAGAGATTGAGAAAATCAAGACAGTCTGATACAACCCAACAAATAACATGAGACCAGTTCAGAAAGGACAGAAAAAGAATCATGGTTGCTTAAAAACTTAAAGAAGGTGAAAGTGTGTAATTTCAGAATTTCTAACACCCATCCACCATTAGTTTGCCAATCAGATAGGCCTGTCCTAAACCGATGCTATTAGTTGAGCCAATATTAATGTTTGCCCCATTCGGCTAAAAAAAAAAACAGGCTGAAATTCTGTTTAGTGGCACTAGCAGCCCAGAAATGACAAATTTCACCTTTAAGGCTACAATGATTAAAAGTAAGACAATCAAAAAAAAAAAGGAACCATACTGCTTTAATAAAGTAGCTTCTTGGAAAATCAAGTGCCAAATGTGTGTGAATTATGAGTCCCGCAAAACAATGATTAAATTCAAACATTCCAAAAAATTAACTGAACTTCGATGCTCATAGCACAAAAAGAGAAATAAAATCTTTTTAAATTCACTACCAATAACAACACCAACACAAAGATATTTTACAAAACCTTACATATGAAGCAGACAACTGAAGTTTCTGGCAAACACACCACCAACCGAACGGAAATGCAAATGCAAATAAAACAATCTCAACTAGGATGGATGCTGATGTTTATGGTGAGAAAAGAGAGCAAAAATGCTGGAAATATAATTTCATAAATGAACAGATAATTCGCATCTACATCTAACAATGACGTGAAGTGTGAAGGTTGTAGCTTGATCTGTCAAGCCCAGTCGAGTTCGACTTTCAAAAAACAAAAAAAAAACAACAAAAAAAGCTAAAATATGAAGGCATGCTTGTGATTGGCCCTGTCTGGGGGGGCCAGGGGAGGGGTCATGCAGGTCACCTGACTGGCCCACGGGTTCGGCCGTGGACAGCGCGCTGGTGGAGCGAGAGTGACGTCGGGAGGCTGCAAGGGGACAGGAAGAGGGGTGACACCCCAGGGACGGTTAGTGCTACACTAAAACACTGAGTACCATCCGTGGCAGTAACACAAAACATCCAACATCCCACACTTAACTTGTCACTACACGAGTGTTTCAACCGAGTGTGAAACAGACCATAGACTGATCCATCTCCCTGCTATAACATAGACGACATTCACATACACTGGTAGCAGATTTGCAATGAATACACAATGCAATGTGCTCTGCACTGCAATCAGTGTTATATTAGTATTATTAGTATTTATTAATATTAAAATTAGTTTCATGTTTTCAATTTTCATATACATTTAAGTTTTATTTTATATTTCTATTTAGCTTTAATTTATTTTTATTTCCATTTTAGTTTTAGTAATTTCAGTACTTCAATTTCAACAAACTAATTTTCTGAATCTAAGTTTTTCATCTAATACTTAGTTTTGCTGATTTTATTTTACATTTTATATGTATTTCAATTAATGCAAAGTATTTTTTATAGTTTTAGTTAACAATAACAACACTGATCGCAATACTGCTGTTATTTTTCTTTTCTGTTATTTTTCCACTCTGCAAATTATTTTAAAGATCAGACCAGCTGTTTTTATTAACAATTTAATACAAATGCCACATAAATTAATTTTATTATGGACAAACCATCAAAACCTCCACTAGATGTATTTACAACACAAAAGACACAGCTGCACAGATTATTAAAGCACCTCAAGAACATATATTAGTGCATGCATAGAGGCAAGCAAACAACAGTTCATATGCCACGTACTAGGAATAATGGCCATAAATTATGGCGAAACAGACTCAGAGGGAGAAGTTTTGTGATAGCGAATTGGAAAGGATTGGTTGTTTTTGTTGTTTGGACTCCATCAGCCACTTTTGTGCTGTACTCACCAAGAGGAGTGAAGCCCCGAGCGGGGCTGGTGTCGCGGCTGCTCTCGCGACTGGTGTCACGGCTGCACCCCTGACTCATGCTGGGGCGGGGGATGCGACTGCTCCGGGCTAGCGTGCGATAGGAAGAAGTGGCAGGAAGAAGAGCTTTACCACACAGCCTGGCTGTTAGAACACAGGTTAGGGCATTAGTGAGGCCATGGAGTCAGAGAAAGAGGGGGAGGGTGGGGTTGGGTTGGCCATTCTTGGGGTCCTTCTGCTTTAGAAAGGTTAAACATTTAAAGCACAAGGCTTAAGCTGAACATTTTGAATTAGACTGACAACATTTAGGAAGTTTCTGAACATGCAGCGTTAAAGGTGCACCAAGTAATTTTGCATATCGCTAGTTTTTATTTGTTTTCTCAAACACATTATACGACCGAAGCCTTACAATTTATACTGACACCTATAAATGATATTAAAATGATTACACTTGACACTGAAGACTGGAGTAATGGCTGCTGAAAATTCAGCTTTGCTAATACAAGAATAAACTATATTTTGAAATATATTCCAATAGAAAACAGTTATTTTAAATTGTAATAATATTTAACAATATTACTGCATTTTTGATCAATTAAATGTAGCTCTGGTGAGCATAAGAGACTTTCAAAAAAATCTTACCAACACTTAACTATGGAACAGTAATGTATTATCAGTAAAAATAAGATGTCATTCTATTTTGACAATAAATTAATTTTCTTGCTGCTATAAATTTACATTTGGAGTTTGTATATAAATTGTAGCAGTCCATAATGTATCATGTCATGTACAAGACGAATGATTATCAATGCATGAATCGAGCTCTCATGAATCAACACTGACAATTTCTGACACAGGTTTCCATGCATCACTTTGGAAAAATTATATTCCTGCATGCAATTTCTGACAGGTGATAGGTGTGCTGCGACATCTTCATTCCGACTGGTAGTTGTTGTATCGCATCACTGTTCTTTTGCATAAAGTTAAACTTTTATATTGTCATGTGACTAAATATTCTGATAACGGTCACCGCCACTCACGTTGCCTCAGATTACTGAAAACAAATTACTTCTGGTCACTCTGTCACTGATAATCATTGTCAGCATGAACGCCACTTCAAAAAACTTTTATTAGGCCACAGAAAAGACTGGAATATTCATATCATCATGTATAAATAAAATATAAATATATTTTTCTTTTAGGTGTAAAAAAAATAGCTTGGTGCCCCTTTAAATAAAAACATACACACAAAAGAATGCATTAAGCTTTAAAGCATTAATATAAACTTGTGAGGCATTACAAAAATTAAGTATCCTTAGTTTTATATATACAAATGGTCTTGGGCTTCTTGTTTTACAGACAAATAACTTACTGTCAAATTAATAACTGTTAAATAATTGGCTGGACATTTTTTGGTCAGATCTTTAAAACGGCAGGACATACACAAACATTTCTCAGAAAAGGCTGACAAACACAATGACCTCAAAACAAAGCCAGAAAAGCTGATGAAGAACAAAAGCCGTTATTCAGCCCTGTCATCATTCAACAACAGGTAAATCAATCACATACATAAGACAGTAATGAGTAACCACTGAGTCAGTTTTGGCATAAACTCTTGCATCAGCCATTTAAATGAATGCTGAGCTTCTTTCACACGGTGAAAAGACATTCCGCCTATCTGCACTAGTCATTTTCATTTTCATTTTCATGCATTTAGCAGACGCTTTTATCCAAAGCGACTTACATAGCATTCAAGTTACAGTTTTTACATTTGACCAGCTCTTGCTTTCCCTGGGAATCAAACCCATGATCTTGGCGTTGCTAGCGCCATGCTCTACTATTTGAGCTACAGGAAAGCCTACACAGGAAAGCCTAGTCCAATCTAATAGGATTTGCAACGAACAATGATTCAGCAAATGAAAGTTAAGAAAGTCCTCTTTCTTTGGCAAGTAAACTCTGAAAATTCCTGCCATCCATGCTTACCAAGAGGTCCTACCTTTTCCAACAAAATGTGGCAAATACTCTCCATGTTGTAACGCATATTCTTAAGGGATTCCTCAAGGAACTGGTTTAGGTCCACTTGAGGTTTGTAATCAAGTTGTTTTATGTATGCCGATGATGTGTCTACTGTATTTGGAAATCCTTAGTGTTAAACTGTGAGATGTAAAAATGTGTTGCCCCTACCTATGCCCAATCTGCTGGGGCTGGTTTCACGGCTGCATCCCTGGCTTCTTGGGATCCTCGAGTACTTGTCTGAGGGAGTTGTTGGGGCAGTGGCTCTAGGAATTCTGCCATATGCGTGTCCCAAGAGCTTCCCTGGAGAGCTGGATCGGCTACCAGCTGCAAAGGGAAATAATATCAGGACTACAATAAGTAACATGGTGACTGATTATTTACCAGCTACCATTGGGTGCCCTCAGCTTAGTTTCAAATTTACGTCATTAAAAAGAAATAAAATAAGGCAGCTTTTTTATGACACCTATTATTTTGCTTACATTATCTGACGAA
The DNA here is from genome assembly GCA_039654775.1 of Spinibarbus caldwelli. Lineage (NCBI taxonomy): Eukaryota > Metazoa > Chordata > Actinopteri > Cypriniformes > Cyprinidae > Spinibarbus > Spinibarbus caldwelli. The sequence goes on from CM077232.1 coordinate 10,819,152, forward strand.
TTAATGTTAACATGATTGCAAGAAAATGTATACTATCATTCAAAAGTTGAGTTGGGTTGAGTATGAATTTTCTTTTCTTTTTTTTTAGAAAAAAGTGAATATTTATTCAGCAAGGATGGATTAAATTGATCAAATGAAAGAATAAAAATATATATAATGTTACAAATTGATTAGATTTGAAATAAATACTGTTCTTTTGAACTTTCTATTCATCAAAGAGTCCAGAAAAAAAAAAAAAAATCTATCATGAAGGATCACATGACCCTGAAGACTGGAGGAATAGCTGTTGAAAATTCAGCATATATTAAATAGGATTTGCCCAACAATGGTGCGAAAACTAAAACTGAGCATTTATTTCAATGCTGTCTATAAGACTTCCTTTATTCACAATGCCCGGCTGACAAGAAAAATCTCAGGTTTAGGTGAACAAAATCACCACAAAGTAAAATGAGATGTGTATGCAAATATATGAAGACGAGACCTCAGCTCTGATGAAATACATACAAACAAAGAGACAGACAAACAGAGTGAGCTTGGATCCAAGGTCTATTCGAGCTGCAGGGAAAACAGTAATCTCTACAGGCATGGTGACGTGACATAATACAAGCTACAGACACATTTGCAAACACATACAGACAGACATCAAAGCAAAAACAAATACCCAACTATCATAATGTCTGACCTCTATTTGAACAGAAATAAAAAGATTAAGCTAAAGCAGCACATGCAACATGATGGTAGATGTATAATTCATGCAGGGTTCGTACTGAGGGTATTAACGCAGCTTTATTCTGATGAACGGGGGGGGGGGCTTACCACTAGTAGGGTTAGCTGATCTGGATCCTTGTGTATGGAAGCGAGGCAACGGACAGGTGAAAAGTAGCCAGTTACAAAAGACGCTTGATGTGACGCATGGTTACCCAGCATGCATCAGGCAAGATGTCGTTTATTCGTGCTCTAGAAACTTAAATCTACACATTTAATGCCAAAGAGTGGCTTTAACTATAATTGTGGAATAAACTCCATGTTCAGCAGGATGCCAAACTGGGTTGTGAAAACATTAAATACAAAGTCGACAGAGACAAAAAGGAAGATGATAGTGGTGGCAGACCAATAGTTATCTAACTGTATCTGAGCTCATAACATTAAGGTTGAAGCTTCAATTTATAGTGACCCTAGGAAGGTGAATTTCATGAAAACATGTCTAGGTACCATTTCACTCCTTCTCAAAAAAGAATAAAAATTAGCAGCATGAATTTAGGAGCATTATGATTATTTTGTTCCCTGTCAAATTTAAAAAAATCCTTCTCACTGATAACTGTCACATATATTTATATTTAAAGGTTAAATATTTAAATATATTACATTTTAATTTATTTTGAATTTAAGTTAATTTATTCATTACAGTAATAAAATTAAGAGCTTAATTATCATTTTATAATGTTACAATAAAAAAAATTATTTGGCTTGAAATTATTTTATGTCAAAAGAAAGAAGTTGTGGAGTAATACGAGACATGAAATATAGCATAGCTGTATATAGCAACTTAAATATACAGTTTAGTGGCCATTATACAGAAATATGTGCCAGCTGAATGTAGTGACAGCAGAATGACTGATCAGAATAAAGTATTTCAGAGAGCCATGTAATGGTGTTTGTTAATTTCATTAACAAACATTAACATTGCAACATATACACAATATAACACTAAAATAGTAAAGCCATGGTAGATTATAAATAATATCATGCTATGGTTCTTAAAAAAAAAAAATCCATCCACACAGACAGACGTCCACACAGACACTTACGCTGGGACTGAGAGACCACTTTAGCTCTGCTTCGACCACGGCTGTCTGTAACAGTGCTGTTGGCGCTGACCGCACTCCCTGAGCTCTGCCTTCTTGTCCGTACACGACCTATAGGTAAAAAAATTAAAAAATACACTCAAAAAAAAAAACCACGGCGCGTGAGATGAGGTGACAAAATACCTGAGAGAAAGGGAGAGATTTAGAGTGACTGACACAAAAAGAGACAGACTGAAAGGTTTTAACAACAAGGTATACTGAGGACAAACAAAAAGTTTTCCCTGATGAAAACAATCAAAATATACTGACTGAAAGGAATTACATGACATGCTCTACTGAGAAGACTGGTGACTGGTGGAACGCAAAATATTAGCTTCTGAGCAAACTTATCTATCAAATCACACACTACCGTTCAAAAGTTTGGGGTCATTTTATTTTTTGGAAAGAATTGAATGCTTTTGTTTATTAAGGATGCTTTAAATCTACCAAAAGTGACATTAAAAACATCAATAACATTGCAAAAGATTAAAAAAATGCTGCTTTTTTTTTTTTTTTTTTAAATCTCTGTTCATTAGACTCCTAAAAAATGCATCATAGTTTCCTCAAAATCAACTGTTGTCAAAACTGATAAAAATAAGAAATGTTTATAGAGCACCAGATTAACATATTAGATTTATTTCAAAGGATCATGTGACACTGAAGAATAAAATGTAGTAATATTTCACAGTCTTACTATTTGTACTGTATTTTTGATCAAATAAATGCAGCATAAGAGATCTTGCAAAAAGATTTAAAAAAAAAAATCTTACTAACCTGAAATCTCTGAACGGTAGCATATCTACTGAGTTCTTGTAAACCAAAACAATGAGTTCATTTTTTGATACAAATTTCCTTATGAAACTAAACTCAGAAAAAAGCATAAACTAAACCAATACCACACCAGTATATGTGGTTCCCACACTTTTGACCAATTAATTTCAATAACCATTTTCAAAGCATATAATTATAAATGACACGACAGATAATATGAAGTACAAGGGACCATTTTCATCTCACTGAACTACTGTTGTTATTTATTGTCAAGAGGAGGGGGGATATATCATGCAAACAGGTCATGCAGACCACTAGCATAGTCAGACTGCCAGGTGTACAGTTGTTTATTGACAAACGAGACAAAAAAAAAACTGCTCGAATCCCTCCGACAGCACAGAGGGTGGACATTCACACTCACACACACACACACACACACACACACACACACACATATACACATACATCTTACCATCTATTTTACCAGGTGCACCGTCTTTGGGGCAAAAACACAAAAACAAAAGCAGGGGAGTGCAGGGTGGAGGAGAGGAGAGGCATAAGAGGCAGAGGTTAGAGTCAGTTAAGCCCATGGAAGCGTGGAAGACAGGGATCTGCTCAGAAACGGGCCTTGCATGGAAGCACACGGGAGCTAGTGAGTGTGACTGCGGGTAAGAAAATAAAATCTCTTTGATCATTTATAAGGAATCATGGGATTAGAAACGGTAGAGAGAAAAGATTATACAGACAAAAGTAACAAGCAAGTTAGTGGTCAAACGTGAAGTGGTGAGTTCTGGGACGAATACTGAACATTTCTCACGAGGACCAATGCATTATTAAGCTCCAACGTTCCCTTGTGCACTCTGCTGAAAAACTAACACTGAGAAAACCAAAACATAATTGATGTAATAAGCCACAAAAGTATGTGTGTTACAGTGATTTTACACTGCAGTGCAAAAGGTGTGGCTTATTGCTTTCATAAAATGTCAGAAAGAGCAATATGATAAAGGAAAATGTAGCTCAATAAACAAATAAAAACAAAGAAATTATAAGCAATACTTAGCCAAGAAATTATAAAGGACATGCTGAAAAAGTAACTGTAGTATTATTATTAATTAACACCTAGTCTTATCCAATCAAAATTTGAAGTCATAGCATTCTCACTCTTAAAATAACTAGACTAAACTTTCTTTAAAAAAAAAAAAAAAAACCCGTACGGGATAATAAATCTGTGGCACACACTCGTCGTTTGTTCCTCATCACAGAGCAGCTTAATAGCATCTATGCTGCCCATCAGTTTTATTAATGGGCCGCTGCAGCCATAAAAGCCACTGATTTTTATGGCTATTTTATTAAAATTCCTAATTAAGGATGAAAGAGGAGAAAAGATGGATAGAGTGTGATGGGGTCTCACCCAGGGAGGCGTAGGAGCCTGGAGGCAGAGCTGCAGCAGAGCTGAAGGGAGATGGGGAGGTTGCAGTGGACATGCGAGATTTGGCACTGGAGGCAGCATTCACGTCTATGTCACTGCGGGAACGCTGGAGGGCACCAGGGGTGGAGGACACCCTAGAGCCGATCACTTTACCTAAAAAAAAAATGTTACACAGACATGGTTGCAGACATGGCAAAATGGCATATCTGTATATATGTGCCAATCAGTAGTAAAAAATTGTTGCTTTACTTACTTCTTGTAACGGGGCCTCCAATGACACTCTTCACTGACAGCGGTCGACTGCATGAACACAGATAAATAGATTTTGGCAACAGCAGTTTAATTAGAATAAAATGAAATCAGTAATTTCAAAAAGATATATTTCAATATTTTTCAGCCTTTTGACAATTTTCAGCATATTTTACCAATATTTTTGCCAAATAGATTTTCAACTAAAACACTAAAAATTTAGTTAAAAGCAGACATTTTTTGAAATCTAAACACTCATATTTACTAATTGCAAGACAAAGAGGGATTGTTAAACTAGAGTAATGACATGCTCTTTAGGGAACTCAATGGGCAAATAAAAAAAATTACTCAAAATATTCACACTGCTTAATTTATTATAGGAAGCATATTGCTTGAATACTCAATATGCTACCTAGCCCTATCTGAAATTGATACATAAACTTTTCACCATCTACAAATTTTAAAATTTACATTTACATTTACATTTACATTTATGCATTTAGCAGACGCTTTTATCCAAAGCGACTTACATTGCATTCAAGTTACAGTTTCTACATTTTATCAGCTCTTGTAAAATCACAATCAAATTACAATGTTCATTTGCTTGTAACTCCTCCTTGGTCAGGTTTTTTCTTTCCATTTTTTGTGATTAGGACACAGCAGTGTTTGCTGTTTTTGATAGCAGATTGTGATCATTAGGGCTGTCACACATCACACTGGCGCTAATGCAAGATGATCTCACTGCCTCTGAACAACAAGGAGAAAATGTAACAGATGCTGCAGTCTAATATTGAAGATGAGATCACTGCTTCATATCCAGAGGAGACTCAACATGCTAGGAAGCACAATCATCAATCTGTGGATGTGGTCCATCAGCCAACTGGCAAATATTTCACTGATTCCAACAGGGACAGCCATAACTCACAGTTTTTGATAGCATGGGATAGCAAACATCATAATGGTATTGTATAAAATCACTGAATTATATGGTTATATACTACAGTTCAAACGTTTGGAGTCAGTAAGATACTTTTCAAAATGTCTTTTGCTGACCAAGGCTGCATTTATTTAATCTAACATGCATTAAAAGACAGGTGTATTGTCAAATACTATTAAAATTTTAAATAACAAATGAATAAATAAAATAAATTAATGATAATAAATTAATTAATTTTAATATATTTTAAAATGTAATTTATTCTTTTGATGCCAAAGCTGAATTTTCAGCAGCCATTACTCCAGTCTTAAGTGTCACATGTTCCTTCAAAAAGTAGTTTTTGATGAACAGAAAGTTCAAAAGAACTGCTTTTATTTAAAATGGAAATAGTTTGTAACATTATAAATGTCTTTACTGTCACTTTTGATCATTTTAATGCATCACTGAATAATAAAATAATTAATTTCTTTCCAAAATAAATAAAAAATCTTTACCCAAATGTTTGACTGGTAGTGTACAGTATATACAGCTATATGTGAAAATAGAGTCAAAACAGCAATGCAGATACAATGTTTGCTATTGCATTAACTATTTTGTAAAGATGTACCAATTAATGGTAAGTGAAATGCTTGCATGTCTTACTTGAGGCTCTCCTGTGAGCTTGAGGAGGAGCGGTCAGATTGCGGCAGAGATACTATACTGTCAGAACTCTTCAGGTGAGACTGAAGGGCCTTCTGATAGGTCGACTCCAGTGCCTGAAACAGGTGCTCTGCTTCCCGACTGTAATGGCCATGGAACCCCCAATAACACCTATAAAACAAATGGACAACATGTAAATGATCAAGGCACAAATGTTAAATGCATTATCAAATCACATAATACATAAATGAATTTCTCAAAGTACTGGTTATGCTACATCTAACCAAACAAAACAAAAAGGCAAACAGACTTACTTTCTGGCCACAGATCTGGCCTCTGAGTCAGCGTCATGGATCCCCTTCTTGATGGTCTCAGTGAGAACCGCCACATGCCTGGGGTAGTAGGGAAACATGATGAATACTGTTTCTTCCAGTCTGCAGAACCAACAGTGAATTCACTCTATCTCCTTTGAAACTTTCTGGACCAGATGCCAGACCTTTTTCCCAGTTCTCCAAAGGCGGCACAGTGGGAAAGAGAGGATAAGGGGGAGTCTAGACCTCCTTATAAAAGAGCTCTTGGCTATATTGCCATGGAAACGGCTGGAACGCATGGTTGCCACACATCCCTGGCTCATCAATTCAACTCGCGAAAAGAATCATCAGTTGCCCGTTCAGCCGAGCTTTGATAAGTAACACATGTTTTCTCTAGTTAAATGTCACAAAAACAAGAAAGGGAGGGTGTGACAGTTTTGTCCGCAGAAGGAGTAAACACAAACACAAACTCATGCACATACTAAATTCTATGAACAAAAAGCACTCCACAAAAACTAATAACTTCATTCTCAATACAACATCAATCATTTTCCACTCACCTCTCTAGAGTGTGTGTCTGCCATTCTTGCAATAACAGGTCTAAAAACTCGTAACACCGTCTGATGGGGTGAAAGCGAACAAGTGTTTTTATTTGAAGACATTCAAATTCATTGGCTTTCTAGTTTATGCTCTGCAAAAAAAGATTTCCAAACAGTTCTCTCAGGAAGCTCTAATTTACCTTCGAACAGCCACAGATTTAGAAGTGCAGTTGCTGGTGATGATCGGGATAAGGCGTGGGAAGTGTGTATGCTGAGAAAGACAAAAAAAAAAAAAAAAAAAACAATTACAAATCTTGGTGCTAGAATTTTAAACAAAAAAAATAAAATATAGAATAGAATATATACATCTTCAAAAGTTTGGGGTTGGTAAGAATGCTGTGAAGTCTCTTATGCTCACCAAGGCTGCATTTATTTGATGAAAGATACAGTAAAAACAGTATTATTATTAAGTATTATTAGAGTTTAAACTAACTGTTTTCTATTTGATTATATTTTAAAATGTAATTTATTTCTGTGATGGCAAAGCTGACTTTTCTGCAGCCATTACTCCAGCCTTCAGTGCAACATCATCATTCACAAATCATTCTAATATCCTGATTTGGTGTTTAAGCAACATCTCTTCATATTATTATTATCAATGTTGAAAACAGCTGTGCTGCATTTTTGTGTACACCAAAATACTTTTTTCTTTTTTCAGAATTTTTTTAATGAGTTGAACTTTCAAAAGAGCAGCATTCATCTGAAATGGGAAAACTTTTGTAACATTATAAATGTCTGTTTCAAAAGGTTCCTAATTTTTGGCCAAATACTAAGGCAGCTTTCAGTGGACTATTTATGATTTTTTTTAAGTTACTGCCTATGTAGAGCATCCCAATTCAGTCATTTATGAGGTTCCAAATAAAGTAGGTGCTACCTAGTAGACAGCGGGGCAGTTTTTGGAACAGAGTTATTTGTTTTATTCATTTATTTTTTTATAGTGGCTACTTAATACGCTAATACATGGGAGAGAGAAAAAAGTACAAATGGAAACAATTTTTTAAATTGTCTTTTCATCTTAACTTACTTGCAAAATGAGGCGGATGGCTGCCACTCCGGATGTGGCAATAACTTTGGCGCTGTTGGGCACCAAGTTGAGCAGTGTTGGCATGATGCTTTCAGCTCCATGATCAAATTTATTCCCCAGCAATGAAGACAGATGCCTGAGGGACAGCAAAACACACCAATCAACAAAACATGAATATAAGTATACGTTAACTTTGGGTCTAGATGGAAATGAATCAAATTTGTTTGACATTAAGGCATGGGACTTGTTTAGATATCCATCAAGTGGCTGCACTTTAGCAGAAGAGCTGTCCTGCATGCTCCAGTCGGCTCGGTTCCACTTCATTAGAAACACATTAAGACCCAGAATAATTAAAGACCCTCACTAAGCCATGCTCAATCACGGAGACCCGCACAACAGCTTTATTTATCCCTTTAAACAGCAATTTTAAAGCTGTATCCCGATGATATTTGAGATAAAATGAAGCGGAATATGATGAAATACCTGTAAGACTGGATTTGTGATAAATTGGCCTGCTGTTGAAGTGTGTCTTTGATCAATGAACATCTAAAGGTGACATCGCACTAGCTGACTCTAAACAAGTCAATTTTGGTAGTCGATGTCACACCTGAACACTATATTAAATAAACATCCTAACAGAGACTGGAAGAAAAAGTGGTTGGAAAGAATGGCTTCATACCCTAATGTGATACAGGCCTCTCTAACCACTTGAGACCGAAGATCTTTAGCCGACAGCTTGAAGGCACCTTCTAAAAGCCGTAGATGTTGAAGGAAACCCTCGTGTTCGGTTGCACCGGCCAGAAGCAGCGACCGCACTTTCTTCAGCTAAATACATGACATAAGAGTTTCTTTAGTGCCTTGCTTAAGACACATTTTTAAAGCTGGAGTGTGCATAATGTCGACAAATGTAGCAGTGAAACAGATCAGGAATAGCTTACAGCAGTGACACGGTGTTCCCAGTCTTGCTTGTCATCTGACAGAACTTCACGGATTTTATTCAAGGAGTCCTCCAACTCCTTACTGGAATATATCTGAAAACGAACAGTGTAATTATTTCTTGCATCGTGTGTTTAAATGCAAGGAGTCCATGATAAATGACATGATCATTTCAATTTATGATGCATTACCTGCAATGCAGGTACATCTTCAAAAGCCTTGATAAAATCTTCTGCATCCACAGCTCCTGCACTGACACCGTCCTTCCCTAAGGAATCACAAAATTTAAAAAAAGATTTAGTAGTCAGTGCCAATATTGGTGAAATTTTACAGTTCTCAATTTTGATCCTAAATAATTTGTTTTTGACAAATCTATTGAAAAATTTAACAGACCATTTAATTTAAATAATCATAAATATAACTTATTATTATAAATTAAACTAAGTAAATGTATTTGATTAAAATACATAGGAAAATATTAGTACAATTTAATATAACTATTTCATATATTTTAAAATGTATTTTATTCCTGTGATAATAAAAGATGTCACATGGTAATTCAGAAATCATTCTAATATGCTGATTTGGTGCTCAACAGTTCTTATTATTATAATTTTTATATTGTTCTTATTGTTTTTTTATATTATTTTTAGGATTGTTTAATGAATAAAAAGTTGGAAATAACAGATTTAATTGAAATAGAAATATTTCGTAACATCATAAATGTTTTGGTCAATTTAATGCATCTTTGCTGAAGTATTAATTTAGAAAAAAAAATCTTACTATATATGTAAGTGAGTGTGTGTGTGTCTGCTATTTAAATCCATCACACAAACCACATGAAAATCAGAGTTTAATTCAAAGACTGTTATATAATTTAGAAATCTGCAATATGCCTCTTACCCAGCCAACAGAATCCTTATTTATCTCCACTCATTTCTCTTCTCTTCTGTTTTTTAAGCTACAAGCTTTTCAATATATAATCTTTCTTTGAACAATTACATTTTTCCTTGTTCAACATATTTATGTGCAGTGTTTACAAATGTCTATAGTGTTTACCGTGATGAGTGATCTGACTTTAGTTTCTCAGTGTTATCCTGGGGTTGAGCTGTAGCAGCTGTGGTCTTACCTGGAGCCCTGGATCCAGAGGCAGAACTGGGTCGTCTCATTGAGCCCATGCTGCCCCCTCTCCTGCTGTTGGAGAAGCCCTTAGAAGAGGAAGAGGAGGAGGACCTGCCCCCATCCACAGAGTCCTCGTCATCAAAGTTCTTATCTGTAGGGGACATAAGCAACACTGATCAATGATTCAAATATGGTCTATGTACTCGCAGTCTTGTGGGTTGTCTGAATAACCAGTTTGACTTAAGAAATCACTGTATCCCCAATCAGATGTTTCTTAGGCCGTGTTTAGATGGCAACACAAATGTATCAGATCGTAACACAATTGTCAAGCTGATTTATCTTATCTGGAAGAGCAAACAAGGAACACCACAGGAAACACTCTCTTCCTGAGAACACAAGGAAAGGCTCACATTTACTTTTCCCAATATCTCCCTGGGTCAACATTTCCATAATTTCCATCTCCAATTACCACTAATTTGTCACACAGATGATCATAACATCATGCCAACCAGCATGTTTTGATTATAACAATTCCCCATTTCATAGTACTTCATACTACAAATCCAAACCAAGACTTTTTTGGTGTTCAAATATGGCAGCAACCATTCCGGAGTGATGTCTAAAGCAAGCTATGGTTCAGAATACATCTAGGAGGAAATTCATAGATTAATCTACTGCGAAGGATTCTGGAAGTAAGCTGAAATCAAAAATGAGTGGACGTTCACACATTCCAGCAGTCTGAGAGGAAGGGGGTGGCACACCAATCTTTCTGGAGGAACAGGAAGGAGCTACAGGATGAATCTATTCTGCTGCCCCATTCTTGTAGAGCACTAGTGCTGTCCTACAGTTTTGTCTGACGATTAAATGTCATACAGATAGTTGTGAATAACAATCCAAATTTGTTAATGTAAACTTATATACATTTTTTTAAAATATATTTTTGGCCATTTCATGCTTTTACTGGATAGGACAGTATAGAGATCAGACAGGAAAACACAGGGTGGAGAGAGGGGAAAGGGATCGGCAAAGGACCTCGAGACGAGAATGGAACTCAGGTCACCGGAGGCACGTCTGCAGTATATGTTGACGCCCATGAGGCTATCAACTCCGACACCCTATAAACACGATTAACAAGTCATGTATTCACACTGAACTTGGAAGCATCAATAAAATGCTTGCTATCCTAGACATTTTTGTAAACAAATGTTGTAAACAATAGAATGAAAAAGTATTCTAAATGATATAAATATATATATATATGCAGCACATATATTATGCAATTCTGTGCTAATTTGAAAGAAAAATAAAATGTACGTCATCACATTTCTAGTGTTCACTTACTTGACTGGCAATATTGGGAGTTCATGTGCACAATGATTAAATCAAATAATCACGATGAGGCGATTATGTAATAATCCTGACAAGCCTACAGAGCACACTGCAAACAAACCAGTCAAAGCAAAGCAAAGCAGTCAGAGCAAGAGAAGAAATATTTCAATTGATATTTTTGTTACAAGTAGACTCTAGTCTCCAGACTTTAACACAAAATACTCAAAAAAAAAAAAAAAAAAAAAAAAAAAAAAAGTAAAATAAAATAAAAATTTACCTACAGTACTACAAATGTGTTGCACTGTGACTCTCTATGGAGACAAAAGAAAAAAAAAGTAGAAAGGCATTTACAGCAACGCACTTATAATGGAAGCCGAATGTGCAACTTATATGTTTGTTAAAGCACTTATATATGTTCAAACTAAGTAACAATTCAATCGACAGTAAACAACGGTTATCGACAGTAAAACATCATAAAAACAACTTCCTTTAAGGAGATGTATTCAAAACAAGAGACATCACACAGTCTTGAGCATTACTGAGATAAATGCATTACGTATGTTCCCACATTAGACAATTTAAAGTTATCGCACGCAATTCCAAAAATGTATGCAAGATGCCAGCTCAGGTCCCACTCAGACGCCCCAAGAATGCCAAACTCAGAAAACCTTCACTGTCTACAACATATATGACAATTCCTTTTAAATGCCTAAATAAATTACATCTCCACAGGTAGGCCTTTGATTTCTATGTTTTACTATGGAATGGAATACTCATTTATATGCCTTCCTCAATAACCCTGTCAAAATATTTTGATGATTTAAAAATACATAGTTTTAAATTCAGCCATTTGGTTGATGGCTAAGGGTGCAACAGATGTGTCAAATCAATGCACATGCATACAAAATAAAATAAACGTGTTGGAGGCCATTTCTCAGCATTTAGCAGAGATATGTCGTTCAGCCAATGTAGGCGGAGGAATGCATACGCAGTCCGTTCTAGTTAGACGCAGTCCGTTCAGCTGAAAGGTATGCTGACTTCTGAAAAACACAGCCCAATATAATTGGTGGGTGGTAGAGACAACAGAACAAGTGTGTGTGTGTAAAACATCTGTAGACAGCGGCAATATGACCACAAAAGACATCTTTCATAAGACAGAATGTGGGCAGATAGCTACTGATAGTCAAAAAAAAAATGGCACAAAGGCATCATTCACGATCCTCTTATATCAAACTATCAGTTTTAGCTGGAGCTCAAACAGTGAGTTCAATGTTTCATTTCACTTAATGATAACAATTTTCTTTGATTTGAGAGCCTACAGAAGCAGGTCGCCACTGGCTCAACAACATGCTCCGTAACTCGCTTAATTGGCCTAGAAAATCAAATGGTTCATCATAAAACTGCTGTGCAAATCAATCTAACAGCAAGCTCTTATTCAATTTAATAGGAATATCTCCCTTGGAGCAGAAATGGCTAATCAGAAATTGGACATTTTTTCTGTTTTATACTGCCTGAAGATTGCGAAAGGCACTTGAAGATCAAAGTGGCAACCTGTCAAATGAAATAATAGGAAAGACCTAGTCATACCTTACCAGCACTGGTTCTAACGACACAGCCTTAACACACACACACACACACACACACACACACTTCCTGAAGTTTAAAATTGGCATAAAATTGAAATTCACCCCATTTTCTTCACCCAAAGATTCTATTGATCTTACTGTGAAAGATTTGTCCATGCATGTGTTGCATTTTCAAAAAAAATTGAGCTTGTAATATTTAATCAAAATGTCATAACCTGAACTTCCAGTGAAGCTTCAGAGTTCTCTCTGGTGACATATGCAAACATTTAGTTCGCTTAGCATTCTGCTAAACTTCTAGGATAAATTAAAAAGATAATTAAAGAGATAATTAATGACAGAATTTTCATCTTTGAGTGGTCTATAACTATCCATAGTAGGGCTGCACGATATATTGCATGCGATAGTCATGCGCATCTCGTCAGTAAAGCCGGTTCTGTGATTAGAAATAAATCTCCATCACCTGTTTTCAGATTGAGCGGCATTTAATACACAGAGCCGTAGTTCACTGAGAAGCTACGCAATTCGCGCTCATAATCACAGATGGATCGCATGTGATAGTGAATGTGATATTGCGCAGTTTGTCAGTGAACTATGGCTCTGTGTATTAAATGGGGCTCCATCTGAAAACAGGTGATGGAGATTTATTTCTAATCACAGAACCGGCTTTACTGACGAGATGTGCATGACTATCGCATGCAATATATCGTGCAGCCCTAATCCATAGTCACCATGTACTATAAAAGCACTATTTGTAGGTAACAAACATCTGCACAATTTACATATGTCTTAATACTCCAATAGAACCAATAGAATAAATCAGCCATGGGGAGATGATGAAAATTTATTCAGAAATTTAAATTTATTCAGAAGGGCCATGGGGAGATGATGATATTTATTTACTCCTGCTGCTCTCAGAAGTGAGTAATGTCCTTTCAAGAGGACAAACCCCTGGAACGGCCTTAATCTCCTTGCCACTGAAGTTTTGAGTTTGAGAGATGTGTCATTTCAGCCGGGGAGGGGAAGGAGGATATAATCTTTTCTGCATGATCTGCCAACTTTGAACAAAGTGCTTCCCCGGCTCCTAAATCAGATTTTTCACATTCGACTGAAGACAAACTATGTTTTAATCCAGAAACAATGTAATTTGTTTACCACAGGAACATGGGATGCTTACACACCTGTCAAAAATCAGTGTTCACCTTCACGACCACAGTACCTGCCACTGTATCAAGCGACAACTTTCTTTAGCTGCTGATTGGACTGAGACGATGACACAGCGTAACATGTCAGAGTGACTTTGAACATAGAAGCACAAAAAAGCTTAGAACCCAAGCGACATTTTTACATAACAGTGCTGTAGGACATGAACTCACACATACACAAACGCCCCGATCCATTAATCTCCCTCTCAAACTGTGCTGCCGGATCCAATATCATGTGTGTACTATATATAAGAAAAAAAAAAAAAAAACTGGTAGTGCAAAATGCAGTCCCTCGATCACCTGTACCTTTCTGATCACTACCAGCAGTGTGTCCTGAGATAAACACAGGGTGTGCTAGACCGCACTTCTACACTAAGGCACGTGACTCAAAACCTGTTCTCACACGTGCCAGCAGCATTATGTTGACATTATGTGCACATTGTGCAAAGGTAACAACAAACGGTCAGAGCAGGGTACTTTGCTGAAGGTGAATGAAGGATATATGTTCTGAACAGAACATGAGTCCTTGTTCTGTTGCATTACTAAGGATTCAGAAAGGAACGGAAACATGCCGTCATTTGGTATTAAAGCAAGCCAAGGAAGTGTTACTGTGTGTTCACACCGAACGCGTCGAGAGCGTCAAAGTGGCCGGAAGTCATTCATTTTCAATGAGAGCCGGCGACGAGCAGCGGCGAGAGCGGCGCGGCGCGACTTGGCCGGCAAGAGCGTCGAGGAGAGTTGAAATCAGGTCAACTTTATGGTAATGAGCTATGACGCGGTTGGGCGGCAACCAATCGGAGTGTAGAAGTCCACCGTTTGAGAGGAGTCCAGAGAACGCAGTCCTGTAATCTTTGGTTCCGACCACATTAGTTCCCAAGCTAAATGGAGCAGAGGCTGATTATTCCTGTGACGGGTTTCCCAGTAATCTACGACTTGTCCCTGTTTGTGTACAGGGACATATAAATAAATAAATAAATAAATAAAAAATGCGTGTTCCTGGTGAGTTGATGATGTGCATTAACGTTATATATTTTCTGAAAATAAGTGGGAATTTCATGCTAATTTCAGCGCCAGAGCATGCAAAACAGTGTTACTGCTGCAGAACATTTCTGACAGACACATATTGGATTAAATGAAAAACAGGTGTTGTAGAGAGCTATGACTATTTAATTAATTAAGTAATTAATTTATTTATTTACATCTGATGGAGACCAGAGGTGTACGTCACATATTTTAAAATGAAAGCAGTCACTTCTGCCTATTTTTTTTATTCTACAAGGAAAAACAAAAGTGTTCTATAACTGGTCTAATGATATAATAGTATAATAGTCCCAGTTCACTTTTAAACCTTTAAATCAATTTTCTTGATTATACTTGCATTAATTAATGTTTATACCTGATTATACTTAAGAAACATTTTCAATGCAGGACTTTTAGTTGCATCAGAGTTTTTTACAGTGTGGTATTAGTGTTTTATACATTATTAAGTAAAGAATCTTAATACTTCGTCCACACAAATTAATGTTAATGTTAATTAAAGATCAAGGCTAGTAAATGTCTCCTATAATGTTGAAATTAGACTAGCACTTAACCATGAATACAAAAGCCACACCACACAAATGGCTTTTAATTGGTTTATTTCGTTAGCAAACATGTAACTACAATAAAGTTATTTCCATCGATCAGTTTTTTACTATCACATTTAAAATATTTCATGAAGTTAACTTATACCCTTGTGGTCAGTCTGCACAAGATCAACAAGCTTGTTTGCTTTGCGGCTCCTTTAATTACAAGATAAGCATTCGATCTACGTCAGAGCGTCAGAGCGTCCGCCAATCTTTCTACAGCGTCGCTGGCAGCGCGTCCAGAGCGACTTCTGACGCTCTCGACGCCGGCGGTGTGAACGCACGGTTATTGGTGGATTCACTTTATTTAAAGTAAACATGAAATCAGTTATACAGATTCCTGGTCTTATTCCAAAGACAAAAATAAAAATGTCTTCATTAACAATGTAATAACTTCATCTGCAATGGCTTTATTTTTGGCTAGCGTCACAAAGGCAAAGAAAAATGTTGTTAACTACAACTAAATTTTTATTTGAGCATTGTTTTAGGCTAATGTTGTTGGTAAAAATGTGATGCTCATGCTGCAAGATGATAAAAAAAAAAACAGCGAGAAATGATGCAACAATCATAGACATGCATTTGATCCATTGGCTAATGTTAAAAAACACAAAACAGCATAAAGGAAGTCATTCCTAAAATGCTTTAGATGAGCAAAATGAGCAAATTCACGTATGTAATGCAGTTATGTTTACTGAATGCAACGCAACAACGTGACAAATTGTTACACTGCAGAAACACAGTCACAATTCAGGTGCGAGATGTCTTGAGTGTTCGATAAATGTCACAAATCTAGTTTATACACATCTGAATCCATGACAATCTGAGAGATTAGATATTTTATTTTTCCAAAACGACAACATCTATAAACAGATACACTGCCTTTCCGTGTCAAAATGCTTTGAAATCCAGCTAAAGAGACCGTAAAAAACGGTCGAAGCAAAAACACGAATATTTAAATCTCAGAAGCGTTATCATCTGTAAACACGAAAACACAGAAAAAACATGCTGTCCCCTTGGCAGAACAGCAGCTGGAGGTTTAAGGCTGCTAGTGCCCAGCACTGCTTTTATTCGTCCCTGACATTAAAGCCGCCATTCCATTCCAATCCTTACCTTCTCCGGTTGTCATAGAGCAAGCGTCTCTTCAATTCACACAGAGACTACAAATATAACAAAGCTCCAGCTTTTTTTTACAGTCTCTCTCTCGGGTCTCCGCCTCTCCCTCCCTTTCCCTTCCTGCTGCTGTGGTCTTGTGACTTCACCAAAGACAAAAGCCACCCAACTCTTTTAAATAAAGGACGTAGAAAGCATTGCCCTGTAAAGACTGAATGTGATGTACAAACAGTTGATCTGGGCCATTTGCTTGTCATTTACTTTGCTGTCCCTTAATGTTCACAGAACTCGAAACATCTTTCTTACACCAACTAAAATCTTGACACAGGAAAGAGACTCCGGATACTGTGGCCCTCACACAACAGATTTGCACAAAATATTAGCAGTGCAAATGAAAGACATTTCCTATTATATAATGCTATTAATATTTGTGCAGAGACAGCACTTATTAAAAAAAGGAGCTGTGCTGCAAGTGTTGCATCTACAAGAAGATGACAGCAGCATTTATGTATAATGAATAATTATTTATATATAATTTACCAACTCTAACTCTAGATTAAATTGCCAACAAAATATATATCTATACTGTATAACTACTACATATAAAATCACAGCTCCAGAGCTCCGGTATGAGGTAGGGAAAAGGAAAAATATTCACCAAAATACCTCCAAAAAAACTTCCAGTAATCAGACAGAAATCAAGATTACTTGGAATTCTCTGATTAAGGCTTCACATCACAGTGCATCTAAATCAGAGTCTGCCAAAAGCACTCATACCATGGTTTATCATTTGTAAAACTCTCACAGTCACAGTTTCAATACGGCAACAAGATTCATGACAAATTACTTTATATGGAGCAGTGTGAACTAAGGATCACATCAAAGCTTTTCATTTTCAAAATCACCATGACATTATTCCATTAAATAAATCAAAATTCAGAAAAAGATGACAAAGTAAGTCCCTTTGAATCTAAAGTCAGACAAACAAAGTCAAAGCACTGCAGCATACAACATGAAGAGTATTATGCTCTCTCTCCCATCCTTTCTCTATTTTCCTCTCTTCCTGGTGTAATTCTAAAGCTAGCCCTCACCCTTAAAATGATGATAGATTCATGTTGTATCTCAATACATTACCTCTGCCTGATTTCACTGACAGTTCAACCAGATTTACAAAGAAAACTCAAAAGAAAAAGTCGAAGAGGCGATCACCCAAATAAACAGACATTTCATTTTCAGTGAAATGACAAAAAATCCTTATGCCACAGAAGCTGCTTTCAACCACCCACTGAAATCCAAAATGAGTCCAAATCCTGCAAAATAATGTGCACAGGGCCGCAGGGGAGAACAGGAGGAGGTGGTGGAGGAGAGGGGGACTCAGACCTCCCTAATTCTGTATTTCAAACAAACATGTTTCATAGCCTCTATTACTTGTAGATCTGCAACTGTTGTGATTCAACTAAAGGGTTCATCTGACAAAAAAAAAGAAAAGTTTGGGAATCCCTGCACCAGGACATCATTATAAAATTCAAAATGAAAATAGTTCCAAAACCTAGTGAGCTGCCTATGTAGACAGAATTTTATGGCATTACAGACAGGCTTCTGTCATGAATGGTAGTTAAGATATCTTCGTTTGGACTAAAGTAGCATCACATGCATCCTTCACAGAAAAGGCAATCCCATAATGCACCGTGATAAACTCAGTGAATAAAATCCATCCAAGATGGTGGGTGATCCAAGAGAAATGTTGATTATAAATAGAATTCACCAATCCCCAAAATTATAGATTAAAATAGTAGTTCAATCTAATTTAAAAAATGCACAACATGCTGTCTACGTAGAGTGTTACAAATGGGTAACCTGTGAGGTTAGGATAATGTAGGGAGTAGAACTAGGTTTTGGAACACAGCCAGAGTAAACATCCAAGCTATGATGCTTAAAAGCCTGTTTAGACATTTAAATTCTTGGAATTTCTAAATATATAAATCCTACCTGAACCTGAGGAGAGGATCATGTTCCCAGATCTTTGGACTTCATCAAATCTGCTGAAAATTACATTCAACCTGTGAAAAAAAAAACAAGAAAAAATATTTTTCAAAGTTAAAGATTGCTCAGTTACAGAAAAACAATAACTAGACCTTCAGAACAGTAACTCCTGGAAATGTGACTCTCGGTGCACGCAAAATAATCCTCAGAAACAGGTGCTGCAAATCTAACAAAAAATGCTCTCACCAAGTAGGGTAAATGTCTATGAAATGGAAATACCTTTCATTCGGTCACTCCCTTTGTCCTGAGACACCACCAGACTACACTACAATTTAATAAACGCTTAGACTATTAGCTATGGACATAATGACATGATGGCCTAACTCATAAACTATGGACACAACAGACAGTTAAGTACTTAGTTGCTTAACATGTCGGTTAGGTGGTCTTTTAGTTCGGTTCAAGGCCAGAACAAGCTACAATGAGGACCAGACTTTTTGCCGTTAGCCATAAGTCTGGCTGAGCGAGACTGGTTGTGATGTAACAGTTGATTTGTCACATTTCAGCACGGATGGTTTTGTGATCCTGTCAGTGTAATGCAAGCTTTGCACCAACTATTTGACCCCAAAGCAAACCTGCAAGTCCAGAAGTAAGTGTAATTTATGTGTTAAGAATTTAGCCAATCACAACAGAGGTCATTTACAGGTCTTAAAGGTATAGTAGCAAAAAATAATTTTGTTTAAAGGTCAAAGAGATAGTTGTGTACAAGAAAGAAACTCGTTCATCGAAAGAAACATCCTAAGTGGATCAAAGGAAAAAAGAAAGATTTTAATTATAGTATGGTTTCTTTAATGAAGCAACAATTTGGGAAAAACTCAAGCATCCTCAAATGACAGCAAACCATGTGAAACTGAACCATGTAGCACCGCTCTCTAAAACTCTTTCCACTTCGTATTTACAAAGCTGAGGATGTTTTCTTCCCATAAAACCCTCTGAGAATCCTTCATCCTTTACATCCCTCTCAGAAGATTGTCTGTGCGAGTCAGAGACAGATCCCCAGAACCCTGCGCATCAAAGCCGATTCATCTCCATGTTCTCAGCTCCCTGTGAGGGGATTCTGCCATGCTGAATCTGGACAGACTGCCACATTTCTCTGCCTTACATTATGGCAAAGAATCATTTTAGGTTATAAATAGGGCTAAATAATAAACTGAATACATATGCATTTATGATATTGATTAAAAAAGCAACATTGTGAATATTGTGATGTTAATGTTCAACGCTCTAACTGTCAAAGTCATTAAATTCTAACTAGGACAAAGTAAATAATGCCTTGTAATATTAATGTTTAAGAGGATGTTGTTTCCAACAATCATCCTGTTCGGATTTCACTTTAAATGAGGACATCCCTGCTGACAACCACAGACAAATGCAAACATTTAATCCTACAAGTCCATCATTTCTGCTGTACCAAGTGTCCCACAGCAGAATTTTGAATTGCAAATGAGACGGGATGCCTTTTCTGCAGTTTGAAAGAAGGGAAATGCTGCTTGCTAAACCCTTATGCACTATAGTGTTCAAAAAGAGATTTCTTCCTCTATTCACTTCATCCATGGAGACTGACTGTGCGCCTCTAAATTAAGCTGAGAAGATTTGAATATTGCAGATACATTGATGGCAGTCTGTGAAAAAACAGCAGCACTGAAAACTGTCAGGCTGTCAATGTGCTTAAGACTCAAAATAGATATTGAACATTCTAAAAATTAAAACTTTGTTGTGCACGCTTGATTTATGCTAAATCTGAGCTTTAGTGAGAAAGCAATGAGGGTTTGATTCTTTCATAGATCCCTCCGAGGGCCATTTTAATTGTGTGGTTATCATTTTTAGTAACAGGATTTGGTCTAGTCCCAAAGAATTTGGGCACAGATGCATATGAAGCCAACTGAGAAGGCAGCACGGAAATGATATTAATCTAATAAATCAAATATAATGAGTGCAGCTCTCAGAAATGGAAATGAATTAGCATTAGCTTAAAATATTTTCGTATGACTCAAATGATTGTATTAATGAGATCTGGTGAATTAACTCAAAAATACTGGAGCTGCAGTACACATAGTTGAGCCTCGCTGCTCACAAACGAGTTGACGTTGTGTCCGAAGTCACAACAAACCGTTTTCCCAAGGCATGTTCCAATTGAGCCTCCCCTCAAAAGTCTTAAAACTATAATCACTGAGAAGATCAGAGAAACAGATGCCTGTATGGTCCCTGGAGACATGCACAGATTTTAAGTGGGAGGGACATCTAACAGATGTTACAACCAAATTCAGACCACAAGCAAATGCTGGCATGCCTTACTCCTCTCCATGCACTCAACTTCAGTCAACTCTTGCTGTGTAGTATCATGGCTGGACGCTTTCTTTTGCAGTATGGCACTATGAATGTCACACTTTTCTGAATGCTAAACCACCAAATCAGGAGGTTTAAACTGAATGACATAGGCAGTGTGCTATAAGCTCATAATGTTAGTTGCTAAAAGCATATTAGTCTCAAGTTAGAGGGCAGAGCCTGATTCTGGGTCTGGAGGGAAATTAAGACCTAATGACCTGTATGAATAGCCGCTTTAGCCCCTTAAGTGAATAAGAATTATTACAGCACTAATAGAGACTGGTTCATGAATGTTTTCACTCTGTTTAGAAATACTAGTGGGGAAAAACATCTGTCTAGATTTATCAATGCCTAATAGAAGTAAATGAACAGATGCAGTGTATATCTAGAGAGAAAAAAAAAAACTTTCAAAACAAACAGATGAGTCCAAAAAGAGACAGAAATACATCTGAATTAGAAAAGACCCTGGGAGTGACCTGAAGACTAATTAATATTGTAGATGTAACGCTGATGCATTGTCTGTGGATTGGCATAAAGTTAGGAAACAAAGGAAGAACTTACCTTGATTGTGGCAGTCCTTTTTTGCTAAGGTCAATCCTAACCTTCTCTCCAACATGTCTGTATATTTCCACAAGGCAGTTCATGGCTGCATCCCGAACCTGGGCAGACAATTGGACAACAACTTAATAATTTCACTCATTTTAAAACAAGTCTCTAAATTGCGCACTCATAAAAGAATATAGAAGCTAAATATATATGCTTTCATTTATATATATTATCAGTGATAAGAATAATATGTAAATGTTTTAGGAGGACAAACAAATACAAATGCCTTTGATGGAAGAGTCATAAATGCAATGCAATTCCATTGCTACTTTCATGTTTATTCTGCTATTTAAAATGCTTTCCACAGCATCTGTTAACAATATTCATTCATATTGTAAAATCTATATTAATTTAATAAAAACAAATGTGTCACTGTTATATTTCCACCAACTCCACATCCAAAACCAACACCAGAGGTCACTATAGCTTTGTGTAATGTTGCTACCTTCATCCATTGTTCTGTAAAAAAGCCATGTCATGCAGATCAGTTTAATCTTGAATGTCTTAGATTAAGACAAATGCGCATACCTGACTTGTGGGGTCTCCGAGTAGATTACATATATGTGGTACAATTTTGCTCAGGGTTAAGCCTTGGGCACCGTATCTGAAAAACAGAAGTGATAACGACAGGGAGGGCATCATGCGGGGTTGTGGTATCTTTGCCAAGTTCAGCTTTAATGGGTTATACCAGAAGAATGTGCTGCTTCATTTTCATTTTAATAACTTAATATCTCTATTCAGCAGAGAAATTCAACTACAAGTGGGAATTTTAAACATAAAAGTCATGGTAAGTTGTGTTTATGTTCAATGAAAGCTACAATATCCAGACTGAAAGGACAATGGGGCTTACGTGTTCAGAGTTGAGATGAGACAGAGACACACTCCCTCTCTGGTCCGGTTGTTTTTGTGTTTGAACCCCCCCAACATTCGGTCCCATATGTACTGTGAAGACAATACAAATGTAATACTTTCAATCTAATATAATTAAATGGCAGCTAATCTCATTATGAGACTTCCCATAAGCCTTTTCATGGAGCGAAGAGTTCAATTCATTAACTAAATGAAATCTCGTTTAAAACAACACAAAGGCATCTCGCAAGGGTACTTCTGAGTGGAGCAGGTTGTTCAGATCTTACATTACAAATATTGTTTAGGCTGTCATGATATTTTAACACAAAGACAAAATACAGTGATGTATGTTTGCCAGCATAATGCACCGTGTTCACACAGGACTGCAGTGTTAGCTTTAGAATAGATTGAACATCCTGGAATTAATATTTAGGCTAATAAACACAAATACTACCTGAGGAGTAGCTGCCTGCTCCATGATCTTCAGCAGCAGGATTTGATCTTGGTCTCTGACTTGATCTTTGGCATCGCCTAACCGATCTATCAAGCTGGGTAAAACTGGAGATGGAGAGAACAAAGATTAGATATTAGCGATGTGCAAAGCTATTTTCAGTCAACTAGTTGGAAGCTTCAAATAATACCTTCAGATTATGTAATAACGGGAATATTTATCACAGCAGACTATCTGAAGGCTAACAGTGATTGCCTTGAAATTCATTGATGAATGCAGTGAATTTGTAACAAAAGCAGTGTTTTATGACTGCAGCAGCGATGCATTTAAAGCGGATGAATTTTAAGAAGCAACTTCTCAAGGGTTTCAGAGTATAACACTCTGTCAGCAAACTCAAGCCTTCTGCAGGAGTTGTGTCTCTTCATTTATGTACCACTGCTTAAAAAGTAATAATAATAAAAAAAATCTTCAAAATTTTTTTTAGATAAACTATAACATGAAAATAGATTGACATACAACAATCCTTATTTTTTGTGGTAATAAAATCTGTCAGAGACATTTTTACACACTTAAGATATTAATATTCCTACCTGTACCAACTTGGGGCCGAAATCGGTCCTGTAATCTCGTCACTAAGGCAGATAGAAGGTCCATTCCCAACAAAGCCAACTGAAGATAGAAAAAAGCATAAAATTAAACAGACAAAAAAATGTGTATTAAATGTGTGCATTTTTATCCAATTTAAATGTATGCATTGTTGCAATATACAAAAATCTTTAATTAGCTTTAAAAATCATTAAGTAACATTATAATGTCATTATCAAAGTAACAAAAAGAACAAAAGAAATAAGAAGGTACAATTGATGAAATGGTTGCCCCTCCCCCCAAACCAAGTGCGTAGAGCAGAGGATTATGGATAACAAATAGGACATCTGAGTCTAAATGAGCAATGCAGTGGACTATGGATAACAGACAAATTTCAGCTGAATCCAAAATACCATATTACAAGTATGAATACTAGTATTAGAAATACTACACTTTCAAACTTTTTACACTCCAAACATAACCTTAGTCTGAATGAGTAGTGCAAAGGATTATGGGTTACCAGCTAGAAATCCCAGTCTGAGTAGTGCAAAGGCTTATGGGTAAATCCCTAACATCTCATTTATTTTCTCCTTTCTTAGCCTTTTTTTGACATTACAACCACAGTGTTCCTTTGCAGTAAAGTTCATATTTCACTCCAATGGTCAACAATTTGGTCTCTTTTTTTATTCCAACCATCACAGAGAAGATTGGCACAAAACAAACATACTGCAAATGCTCCGCCCAACCACTTAACTTTCCTTGTCATGGGGTTGACATGGGGACTGTTCAATGAGCGTACAGTGAGAGCAGGCCTGCTAACACCATATCAACACATTCGCATCACCTGACTTCTTTAAGTCAGATAATGATGCAATTTTTGAAAACCTTTACATAAGTTAAATGGTAATTTGTGAACAAATTTTTAACAAAGACTGGGACTACCTGTTTGCTCCACCAGTGGAAAAAGGGGGAGTGTCTAGGAAACTGATCTAAACAGTAATTATTTTTGCAACTTCCTTTAATGTGTAATTTCTCGTTTAAAGTTCATCTCCTGTCATTTGTTTAGTCCTGCCCTCTTGATTTATTTTACGTATGTATTTAAGCAGCTGGGTTTGACTCTAATATATCTACTATAACAAAGTCCTGATCCTTTGTTCTCACCCATACAGAAAATGACTGTAATTATGCTGGTGACACCCAGGACTGAGACACAGATAAACCTCATCAGCTTAGGAGAGTATTAAATGCCTTAGAGGAGGTGTAAAAAAGGCAAGTCGTATCATGAGGCACAGGGTAGCACACAGCTGATTTCTTTGTTGTCCTTCTTAATGCACACATCCTCACAGAACAGATTTGGCCACTTTCTACTATATATACACCATTCAAACCTTTGGAGTCAGTAAGTTAAAAAAAATTAAAAATAAAAAAAGGAAATGAATACTTTCATTCAGCAAGGATGCATTAAATTGATCAAAAGTGACAGTAAAAGCATTTTTAATCTTACAAAAGGTTTCCATTTCAAATCAGTGCTGTTCTTTTGAACTTTCTATTCATCAAAGAATCCTGCAAAAATGTATCATGGTTCTTAATATTTCACAATATTATAGCAGCACCTTTTTTCAGCTGTTTTCATAATAATAAGAAGAAGATCAAATGTTTCTTGAGCTTTGTCATCATAGGAATAAATTACATTTTATTAAAGTGATAGTTCACCCAAAAATTAAAGTTTGATATTTATCTGCTTACCCCCAGGGCATCCAAAATGTAGGTGTCTTTGTTTCTTCAGTAGAACACAAAAGAAGATTTTTAACTGCAGTCTGTCAGTCATATAATGGCAGTCAGTGGGCACCAAACGTTCCAAAGCTTTGAAAGTCAAAAAAAACAAACAAACACAGACGAAACCAAATTAAACCCTGCGGCTCGTGACGATACATTGAGGTCTTAAGACACGAAACGATCGGTCTGTGCAAGAAACTAAACAGTATTTATCTAATTTTTTACCTCAATGTAAGACCTCAATGTATCGTCACGAGTCGCAGGGTTTAATTAGGTTTCGTCAGTGTATGTTTTTTTTTGACTCTCAAATCTTTGGAACGTTTGGTGCCCACTGACTGCCATTATATGACTGACAGACTGCAACAGTTTGAGTTAAAAATCTTTGTTTGTGTTCTACTGAAGAAACAAAGTCACCTACATCTTGGATGCCCTCGGGGTAAGCAGATAAACATCAAATTTTCATTTTTGGGTGAACTACTACCTTTAAAATCGAAAACAGTACAGCACAAAACGGTAATAATACTGTACGTTTCTGTATTTTTCACACAGAATTGATTAACAAGAAATTATTTTAAAAATTTAAAGGGGTGGTTGATTGTGATTTCACTTTTTTAATGTTAGTTAGTGTGTAATGTTGCTGTTTGAGCATAATATCTGCAACGTTACGAAGCTGAAAGTTCAATGCAAACAGATATCGTCTTTTAAAATTCTAGCAGTTTAACGCCTACAAAAACGACTGGTAAGGGACTTTAACGAAGAGAAAACTAGGGGTGCACGTAAAAATCTATTCATATATGAATCGCGATTCTGTCTTCTAACGATTCTAATGGATTCACAAGTTTCAAAATCAGTGTTCTAGCAGCGGTTCTTAATACTGTTCCTCGTGTCGCCCTGCTCTACACATGCTCTGCATCTCTCTCTCTCTCTCATTCAGATCATCAGCTCAGTGAATACACTTATTTTCACATAGTGTAGCTATCAGAAGCGTTATACATGGATGCGTGTGTGGTTGCCGTACTGTATTAAAGCTTTAATCAGAATAAAACCGTCTATTAAAAGCTAACAGAAGCAGTAGCATTTACAGCGTATCTAAAAGTATGAGATAACAACAAACAAAAAATTTAGGCCTACCATTAAAAGCCATGCTTGCACAGGTTCTGAGCAATCCTCTTCACTAATATCCTCTGCGTCTCAATCGGGCTCAAACTGATAAGCAATATGCGACGCCACTGTTTACAATACAACCAGAGCACATGCCGCTGAGCTGAGGAGCAGGACGTTTAGACGCTCTAGAGGCGGTTTAGCCAATCACAACACAATAGGTCAGCTAACCAATCAGAGCCCATCATGTATTTCTGAGGGAGGGGCTTCATAAAACCATGAAATGATCAGCGCATTTAGAGGAGAAGGGACAGAGCGGTGTGGAATAAAGGTAAAATATGTGAAAAATAATGCGTTTTTTAACAAACCAAGCATTAACACGTTAGACTGCACCCCATAAACACAATCAAGCCTAGAAAAAAAACAGTCAACCACCCCTTTGAAAAATCCTGTTCTTGCTAACAGATGTACAAAAGCACATAAATAAAACAACATAAGCAGATCTGAAAAAAAAAGCCAAGGGTTATTTTTTCTTCTAACCTTTTGTTTTTTTATATTTCTTATGAACCTTATGATATAATATAAAACAAGCACTCTGAATTACCACTGTGTATAAATAAACTTGCTTTGCCTATTGATAAGATTCCAGCCAGTTATGAAGATCTGACCACACCCACTGTTTACCCAAGGACCTCCCACTCCTCCACAATATTGCAAGCCCGCCTCCTCCCGATGTGCAATCCAAACCATCTTCTCACCAGCAACCTCCTGCTTCAGACCGTCTTAGGCTGCCAAATTTAAACATACCCTATCCCGCTATTTATATCTCTCCTATCCACCACAATCAAAGAAAGGAGCCAAGGACTATTGTTCTCTTTGCTGAGCTTTTGTTTCATCTCTATGTGCTTTCTTTTGCTTCATTCCTTCCTCTGTTTTCTCGTTAACGGCTGACAGGAAATACACAGGAGTGTGATCGATCATTCCAGCTTCTGCTCCAGGCTCAAATCAATACCAAAATAAACTATTACATAAGTCTACGCAGACTCCGTCACATATGGCCAGACAAATGGTGAATAGCAGGAGAGAGGAGGCGTGTACCTGTCAGAACACACTAACGAGACAGATCTGTTTCACGGATATGTGCTCATTCCCGTGGATTCGTCGTCTTCAATTCATACTGCCTTGCTAATCAGTCCAACAGTGCCTGTACATCCCTCTCTAAGGCAGAGGTGTTCAACCTTTTTTGGTGCACGTCCCATTTTAAAAGGGGTCATGTCATGAGGAATCAGATTTTCCTTAATAGTTCATTGCAGTAAAAATAATAAAGGGAGCTTTTCAGTCAGAGGGTCAAACACAGGTTGAAAAATGGTCATGTATTATTAAACTGACTGTTTCATCTGCTAAAAAAAAAGAAATCACTATATGTGATTGTCACTCCCTTCCTCATTACACAATTGAGCTATAACACAGGATGTTACAAACGACAAATTACATTTTAATTTTACCAGTCAATTTCATTACTATTGACTTTTCTTTTTAGCATCTTGCACCCTGAAAGCTCTGTTATGAAAGCCAAAACTCATTCTGCATTAATGTCTAACTTAGATCGATATTTGTTTCCTATGAAAACAAAGGTTTTGAATCAAGTTCACCTTTGCATCTGGTTTGTTATAGCTTACATTTCCTGCAATATTTCAAGCCTAAGTCAAACTGCATTTTTTTTTTATATATACCACTGTTCAAAGATTTGGGCCAGATTTTTTAAGTTTTTCAAAGTAGTATCTTATGCTCACCAAGGCTGCATTTATTTGATCAAATATACAGTAAAAAAAGCAATATTGTGAAATATTACAACTTAAGATAATGGAGAACCAAAAAAAAATAACATACAGAAACCAGAGCTATAAAAATACTATAAAAGAAAGGAAAAAAATCTATAAATAAGATACAACTAACTCTATGCAACCCCAAGGCTGAAAACCTCTGCACTACGATTTCTTTGGTGGTGTTTTACCAGGATCATTCCAGATTGATGTAGCTGGTAAAATAAGCTCGTTCTAGATCCTCACAGGAACAGCGTCCTCATTAGGCCTGTCCAAATGGGAGGACTTTATCCAGGCCAGTGAGACCGCAGGACTAAATGATCTGCAGGGCACAGGGTGAACACTGTCTGCTGAGGTAATCAGTCTTCAAACTGAATACTACTGAAGACAATGCTGAAAGATTGCATGTAAAAAATAAATAAATAAATAAATAAATAAATAAATAACGCAGTGTTAGTCTAACAAAGGTCTTTCCAGTTAGGATGCATCGCTAAAGCTATCAGGTCTCTCATTTGCATATAGATGAACTCTAGTTAACTTTGCTTCATTGCCAGCAACCACTATCGATCATTACGTCAACTAAAACAAGAATCTAATTTTGCTTCTACGTTGGTTTGCTCATCGGTGCCAGCTTTGTGAGCATTCTCTGTGATTTTCCATGAGTCGAAGAACAACAGCTGGGATGAAGTTAACAGGCCCAGACACGGATTCAAGAAATCAACATAGACCCGCTCTCCATGTCCTGGGCCATTATTATTATCATACCTGCAACCGAACCACCACCAAGATTAAGTAATGGCTATGCACTCTACATTAGCCTCGTATTTTGGGAGGATTGTGAGTTCAAAGGCTTTTTATTAGATAAGCTGGTCTCAAGTCAGCGCTTGAGGGAGATTCGAGGCCATCTGTAATATAAGACTAATGTTGCACCACAGCTGTTCTCAAGTAGTAGAGTGGCTCCCTGAGTCACCGGTAAAAAGGGCCTGAGGGACGTCAGGAGCAGCTAAGTGGAGTCTGAACAGAGAAAACGCCTACGATTCTGCAGGATAAATAGAAAGTCACACCACGGCAGAACAGCAAACGAAGCACGGATACTAAACAACATGTATATCACCAGACGCTTTCCCTGCTTGAATTTCTTTTGAGAAACACCTGAAATGAGAAGTCTTCTCATCCTACGCAATATAAATGCCTCCCACTTTACTTTTGACTGGCTCTTTCATTACTGCACAGTAGACATGTGCCGGTATTCGGTAATGTGATATATCACGATAATGAATATGCACGATATTGTTACCGTGGGCACTTCAAAATACCGAGAATAATAATTTATTACAAATTAATCAGAATTTTGAATGCATTTTAAGAGTACTTTTCCCATCAACTGGTTAAATGCACAACACCGCTGTAAACTGCGTCAAAGATGCATGTGCACTCTGATGTAAACAAACACAGATGAGAAGTGCATGGCGGAACAGGTGAAGGAGACGCGCTGAATGAAAGCGCACTTTCACTCTCTGACAGCAGATGGCGCTAAACAGCAAAACTGCGGCCGTTACCCCGGAAACCCCTTGAACAAACCAGCTGCGCTACTTTCTGTTTCTGAAACATATTTAAATTATTTAAATATCCATTCAGATTTCTGTGCTCACTATGGTGTTCATCACAGTGCCAAATACTTAAATATTTTGACTTAACTAATGAGATCTTATTGTAAATTGATAGGCTACCTATTGGTCTTTATAATTCTTTTGCACTTTAATCTGTGTAAAATTTTTAACTTTATACATTTTTTTCTGTATTGCTTTATTGTATTTAAATGTTCAGTTAATTTTGTTATAAGAAAAAAGATATTAAACCTGTTATACTGTATTATGACAACACTTTTTTACAACTAAATTTCAATATTGTAGTAATACCGTGATAAAAGCATTAGCAATTAATCGCAACATGAAAATTTGATACCGGCATATTCCTACTGCACAGTCATATTTTCTGAAATGATAGCATGTTTCGCTGCCCACAAGAGCTCGTATGATTGCTGTGAAACCCCAAAAACAGCATAAAATAGGCATAAAATAGTAACCATAAAAAAGTGAATTAAAAGTCATTATTCACTGAACTATCCCTAAAAACTAATATTAGTTAGTAGGCTAAATCATGGTTTTCCGAACAGGGGTTCATGAGGGAAATGCGTTAGGGGGTCCGTTAGCTGATGTAATGCAAATAGTTAATTGAATCATAAAAAAGTATTTTTTTTTTTCTTCTAAATTTTACTTATTACAAACGTGATATATTGTCTTCATTTTTTATAATTAGTTATAATAATATTACTATAAAATATTTAAAAAAAAAATCAAATATAAATAATATAAAACATAATACAGATTTTTTTTATTGTACTGTATAGACTTTATGTAGCCACGCCCCTTTTCAGCACAGTGCTGATTGTCTTCTCTCTTCCGGTTTATATTTCCACAGTAAGATCTTACAGATTTAAGAATGAACCAATCATTTTAAAATCTCCCTGGTCTACTGACATTTATGTTCATGATAACGTTAGTTAACTCTACAATAAGTAAATCCACTTAATCAGTTAATTGCTCTTTGACAGCAATTTCACAGTATATTTAAAAAAAGTTTGGGAATTCCTGGGCTCCATGTGAGTTGTTGGACCAACACTAGCATCTCTAATAGATGGTATTGACTAGGTAAAGGAGTGCAATTATTCATAATACAACAGTGGACTAAAAACACATCAGGGGAGCTGTTAAGATCTTCAGAGAGCTCATGGGACCGATTACTGCAGGCATGATCTCTATCAAAACAACATGCACAAGCCACGAGGAACTAAATCTAGCCTACATCAAAACAAAAATCACTGCAACATAAGAACTAATGGGACTTGTTTACTGTTTGACACCAGGGCTGAAAAGTTATACAAGAAATACACAACCAACAATAATAGCAAGCTAATTAAAATTTCAAATTAGAGTGAAGCACTATTCAAAGAACCAAAAAATATGACTACCCTTTCTGCGACCACTATTAAACCACATCCATATTTAAACATGCATGAATTTGAGAGAGCTTATCAGTGTTGCCCTGATCCCGACCCCATCACCTTCCTCTTTATGTAAGAGGGAGACCACAAAGCACCATCCACACGCACACACACACACACACAGTCCTCACAGAGAACACTGTGGTTCACTGGGCTGCAGAACTGTCTACGGGCTATTTAAAACATTCAGCCAGTGTGCTGGACACAACAGCTCCCATATATGCACTGAACACACTATCCTCTGTGAAATAAAAAAAAACAAACAATCAAACAACAAAAACAATCTCATTACTTGTTAGTACAATAAATGTTGCTGTGTTACTCTAAAGCTTTTTAAATTAACCAGCCCTGCAGCGCACTAAACAGCTTGTGGATCTTGATAATGGCATCACTAAGAAACTGTCTTCATAAAACAGCATGTTTTCAGAGAAAAATAACAACAACTTCTGAAGAAACAACCTGAGGGAAAGAAGAAAATTCATTTTCGGAACATAAACCCTTTACAAAAAAAAGTACTATAGCAGTACCATGGGACAGTGACTGTATCAGATGATACACTAATATCTTGGTACTAAATATTTATATTAATTTTACATGGTATTTACATTTATACATTTATAAACATTATAAATGTTGTGGCAAATCCACTTCAGTAGCATTTAAAATGATTGATTTGAATTTTTTTGTGTTTTATTTTCCATTTATTTTGACAAAATTGCGCAGAATGTTAATATCGGCATAAAATGAAAATAATTATCAGCTTACTGGTATCGGGTAGAACTGTAATATCAGTGCAGCCTTACAAATCACTCAGTGTTTCTGTGCAAGTAGAAAGTCAAGGAGTATCAACTGGGTCCGACTATAACAACCCATGCATTTCCTTTTTCCTCACAATAACATGCCACACAAGGCTACACTTAGAGGTCAGAGGAAACTTTCCAACTACTTAGAATATACACTCAAGAATGTCCTCAGGGCGAAGCGGGGGCCGTCTTGACACAGCGAGAAAGGAATGTGGACAATCCTTGCCAACAAAACAGAAACCTGACGCAGGCAGAACAAGTACAGCTGATATCCAGCAAAGAGCATTTCCTCTTATCAAACACACACATGCTGCTTTCACGACAGCAGGTGCTGACCAGCGCAGGAAATCTGAAGTCAGCGGAGTGTGCATGAGTGTAGTGTGTGTGTGTGTGTGTGTCAAAAGCAACTTTCTCTAATCCATCAAGTTGCTGGGGTGTCCAAAGCCAGTGTGTGGTCTGTACAAGCAGGGCTCTAGACTGCGACTATTTTTTGAGAACATGCGAGTTAAAATTTGACGTGGTCGCATTTGTGCGAGTGCATGGTCTGCGCCGCTCCAAAGCGTCTGCTTCATGCAGCGCGCTGCAGAGCCACGGCACATTGTACCAGGAGTCAGATTTCACTGATCACTTGAAGAGAGGCGCTTTAGGTGTAGATAGGGTTGCAACTAACGATTATTTTGATAATCGATTAGTTGGCCGATTATTTTTTCGATTAATCGGATAAAAAGCTACATTTTCTTTTTTTTTATTTTATTGACAAAAAAACACTTCCATATTCTGCCCAATGTTCTTCAAACAAAAGTGCCAACTGAATGCTAGGAAAACATACAGTGCTTAACAATTTATTAGACCACCTCTCTGTCATAATAAAGAGAAAACACAAATATTTTAGGAATTTGTCAAAGAATTGTTTAAATCTAAAACTGTTATTGGCATTTATTTGGCAAATAACAAACTGAAACAACTAAATAGTATTTATTCACATAATAATAATAATAAAAAAATGGCCTCCTGCCTTTCATAACAGCATGCATTCTTTCTGGCATTGTTTAGGTACGTTTTGACTGTAACTGGGTATCTGAAAAAATCTTTCATAGATAACAGCAATAATTATATTATAGCATTAGAAATAGCCTACTGTTACTAAAGAGCTTACGCATATTGGAAGACTAACCAATACAGATAGTTTACTGTTAGTTTAGAGCCGCAGTGGCACAGACCTTACATAATTTGTTATAAACCTTAAATAAATTTGTTTTAATAAATTTAAGCACTGTATATAGGCCTATAATTTAAATCTCTTCATCAAAAATTAAGATAATAATAAAGAGAGAATAAAAACACAAACTCAGTTTTAACCAACAGGTAAGAAAGAGTAATGTTCTGCAGGAACACGTGTTCACTTTTTGATCACAGTCACGTTTACTGCAATTTCTTTATCCTGTAAAAGGTGGCTATGAAGCGTCTGATATTTATATTCAGAAAATTAGCCTACACGCAGTTATCCCTTTACAGTTCTTACTCTCATAAAATGCGTGCACTACATGTTGACTTGTAAACCTTAATTTAACGTTCAACAACAGATATTTCAGCACAATGAATGTTTTTGCGCTGAATATTAAAGTGCCCCTATTATAGGTTATGAAACATTCATATTTTGGTTTTGGGAGTCCCCAACAACAGGTTGACATGCATGCAAGGTCATAAAGACTTTCATTTTCTTATAATATGCATTTATTTTTACCTTATTTGCTCAACGACTCCCAAACAATTCATTCAACGATT
The DNA here is from genome assembly GCA_039654775.1 of Spinibarbus caldwelli. Taxonomy (NCBI): domain Eukaryota; kingdom Metazoa; phylum Chordata; class Actinopteri; order Cypriniformes; family Cyprinidae; genus Spinibarbus; species Spinibarbus caldwelli. The sequence goes on from CM077232.1 coordinate 10,853,076, forward strand.
CATTTTTTCCAAACCCCTCCTTTGTGTGACGCTAATCTGCAGTTATTGGTCGATTTCATTTAAAGCAGTGTTTGTGAGCTTTTAACGCTCCAAAAGCGGCACCTAGTGGCAAAGAACGAATTTGCATTTTCATTCAGACCAATGCGAAAATCAAGTTTTCCCACGTCTGCGCGTGCAACAAGTGGGCGGGTAATATGCTAATGTTTCATTTTGACGTCAACATGAAACGGCTTAGGACTCATTTTAAAAACGACTCGTTTCAATGATTCAGAGTCGACTCTTTCTTTTGAGAGACAATAACTTTATATATGGTGCCCTTTTCTGATTTAAAACTTTACAGGATGTTTTCATTCACTTAGAGCTGTGTTACACACTGCATGAAAGGTCATTTTCAAAAATCCATAATAGGGGCATTTTAATCCCTCTCTGACGTGCGTTCACGCCCCCGCCGCTCATTCAGTAAAGATTTAAACTTAATACAGACTGTCAGGACGGAACTTTATACAAAAATGGAAATGCTCACGTGAATTTGTAACATTTACAGATAAGGATATGACCGTAAATTGAAAGTTTTTGAGCTGAGGACGCACACGCATCTGTCAAAGCGCCTGACAGGGCAAGCCATTACGCTAATGCATTAGCTTAAAGCTTAAAATAAAGAATTCACATGTTTTGTGCAGCTTGGATCACGTACTTCTCCCGCAGCATCTCTTTCTGTTTCCTCCACTATTTTTAGACGCATTTTGGCCATAGAACTGCGTTATTCAGTGCTGTAATGTTAATTTGGCGCGACCGGCTGAAGTTGGACGTGCACTGTGGGCAGACCTGACTAATCGATAATGAGAATCGTTGTCGATGATTTTCATTATCGATAATAATCGATTTTATCGATTAGTTGTTGTAGCCCTAGGTGTAGAGCCTAGTTTATACTCGCATCGTCAGCACTAGCGCGAAGGTGTGCGCCGCGGACAAAGCGCAAAGGACGATTTGGTTTTCAAACTAAAGTAAAAGACCGCTTCTTAAACCAGAGATGGTGAACATGTTGGTATTCTAGTGGAAAAAAAACACGCAAGTCCTGTCAGCGACAGCCAGTTTAGTTTTACTTTTCTTTTTGTTTTCGTTTTGAAAAGCTTGATATCTTTACTTTTTACCTCACGTTACGTTATGGAGGCTTTCCTTATATTTTATTATTATTATTTATTTGATTCCTCAGTGTTTGCTAAATATTCTGTAATTTATTAGTCGGTATATAATACAGCATGTGATGCATCCTATGCCATGCCTCGTCTTATTCGTTTATGTTAATAAAGGTTATGTAAGCTATAGTTTGTCATTGTAGTCTACTGTTTTATTGTTGTTGCGCTTTTTAATTATAAGAATAAAAATGAATCCATCTTTTTAGGCCTAAAAAGTGAAAAGTGTATCGATATACAGGTGCATCTCAATAAATTAGAATGTCGTGGAAAATTAAATTTATTTCAGTAATTCAATTCAAATTGTGAAACTCGTGTATTAAATAAATTCAATGCACACAGACTGAAGTAGTTTAAGGCTTTGGTTCTTTTAATTGTGATGATTTTGGCTCACATTTAGCAAAATGATAATTGTCTGTAAAAGCAAAACAGACAATTATCTTTCTTGTAAAACGTGACACCAAATTCGCAAATTTGAAAGTGAAAGTGAAAGCGTATGAAAAGAGGAATTCCTGTTCGCATATACTGATGAAAAAGAACGGGTTGAATGTTGAACAACTACGAACTATGATAAAAGTTCATCAGCATCATTCATCTCCATTGATTAATCAAATGTTGCAGCAAAAAATAAATAAAAATTGCGACCAAATTATGTGCTCGTGCGACCAACTGAGAAAGTTAGTCGCAAAAGAGCGACCAGTGGGAAGAATAAGTCTAGAGCCCTGACAAGTCACAATATTGGTAAAAAGGCAAGACATGGACGTAAGCATGACTCACTAAATAACACATCTTTGAATCCTTCAGCAGTGAGAGTGAGTGTGGCTCAGCAAAAGACTGTAACACTATATATTTTATTTTTATTATTATTATTTATTTATTAATTTTTTTCACACACCCTATATTGTGTGTGTATGTTTGCATGTGTGTGTGTGTACGTGTATATATATATATATATATATATATATATATATATACACACACACACACACACACACACACACAATGCAGGGTGTGTGAATGAATATATATATATTTATATTATTCATATGTATGTCTGTGTGTATTGCGATCTGGGAAAACCTGTCGGATGTTTTCAGGAAATTCGTCAAATGTCAATATTTTGTCAAAATTAGGTTTTCATTTAATTATCATTCTATAACATCTTGTCTATCATCTCTGAAAATATCTCAGCAAAATTCACTTGTTTAGTGCAGAAAAATAGTGATTTATTGCAGCAAGCAGAAAAGACTGTCTTTCGCTTATGTTAAGAACGTGCTGCGGAGGTGCTTTCTCTTAACACCACAAAAACAGTTAACCTATCAAAATAAACCTCGTAACATATATAATAAAGGTGTATCAACGCACATTTCCCGTCAGTCCTGTGTAAACTATGGCACGCAAAGTTTTTTAAATTTATTTATTTTTTAATATCGTGATATGGCGGAGTGCAAGAGAACAACACAATCTGAAGTAGCTGCTCAATTAAACGATCTTGCTCGTCTCAGTCTGCTCAATCTTGGTGATGACAGTGCCCTCAACGATGATATAATGGACTATTTCAAATCCAGAGATGAAGGATCGGATGATGAAGTTGCTAAAGAGGAGGAGTCCGATGACAGTCTGTTATATGCACAGGTGCGCGAACAGTTGCACTGCGCTCGCTTTTCTAAATGTAAACTACAAGGTACACTATTCGTGCTATCTAAACATATAAGGGGTGATCAAAAGTTCAGAGACTATGCCCATCATGATAAACAACGGAAAAACTGTCCTCTTCAGGGTAACGTTAGTCTGTTTATGTAATGATGCAGTATAGCGCTCCTGACAGACAGCTCTCGTTCTTAAAGGGCCCCCAGCACCATTTTCATATCGCTATGAATTACTTTCATTTAGTTCAAATGGTGACAGCATGAACTAAAACTAAAGTTTAGAATACAAAACTACAAGTTACAACCCCGATATGCTTTATATGGCATCCAAAAAAAAAAAAAGTTAGAAAGGAATTCTCTTTCAATAAATGTCAACTTTCCATATCAAAGAATCCTGAGGAATATGTATTAAGCTTTCCACAAAAATATTAAGCAGCACTCTAAACACTGATAATAACAACAAATGTTTTTGAGCACCAAATGAACATATCAGAATGATTTCTGAAGGACCATGTGACAGTGAAGACAGGAGTAATGGCTGCTAAAAATTCAGCTATGCTGCCACAGGAATAATTTTTTAAAGTGTCTTTTAAATTGTAATAATACTTTAAATATTACTGTTTTTACTGCATTTCTGATTAAATAAATGCAGCCTTGGTGAGCATAAGAGAAATAAAACCATTAAAGAATCTTCTAATTTCCTGCCACTAAAAAGACGCTGTTTGTGCATTTCAATTGAAGGCCGATCCGTAGCCTGGATCACTGTATGTTGTCCAAGGCAACCATGAGAAAACACAATAATCAGGTTCTAACAAGACAAACATACTAATGCACAAGCTATACTCTAAAACAAAACATAAAGAACCTAATGGAGTAGCAGACTGTTTGACAGACAGGTGACCTTGGCAGGAACCAAGATCCTACTAATAACAAACAGACAGAACTCAGGAGACTGTGGTTGTCACTATGTGGCAGTGGAAGTGTTTTGGTCATTTGTGCTGTTGAAGGGCAGCTGAATTAACAGCTCTTGACACTCCCTCCCCTCACGTCCACATCAGCACCTCTGCCACATCCATTCCATCTCACTGCTCGAGTAAGACTGACAAAGAGATGTCTGCACGAACAACAAAGACGTGCGTTATGCTCAGCGATCAGATCAGCCGTACGGAGGGCTGAACTCTATATGGGCGTGAAGTTCAGCTCTATTTCCTTCTGAGCCTGGATGAGCTGAACACTAGGGCTGTGTATCACCAGTAAAGTCACGATAAGATGCGTATCACGATACAGAGGCCATGATACGATACGTATCACGATACAGGACTGCACTGAATTTCACCTCAGAAGAATTTAGTAAAACAGCTGTTTATTAAACACTGCATACTATAGGGCCATTGCTAACTCTTGGCAGAGCAGGCAGTTGACGTCTACATTATGAAGGGCCTCTATAACTGTACCACAGTACAATATAAGTAATGGCATTTGTATCATGTTTACATTGGGCACTCCCCAACAGGTAAAATATTCTGATTGCTTACATCTTGTTTTTAAGCCCATAAATAATAATGTACTCGTTCTAATAAATTTATATTGTAATGTACTCATATTATTATATTTAAATAATCATCTTAACATTGCTGGTAGGTTATCATTTTACAAATTAACACACTCTCTACATTTAAAAAATAAATATAAGAATTAGAAGAGTTCTAAACTAATGCGCCGTCTTCACTGTATCTAACACACACACGTTCACTCAAACAGATCACATTGGGGCCGCACACAGACATTCAGCAACAAACTTTTTAGCGCTGCCCCACAATTTTTATCAATAAAATAGCTTAATAGCTCAAGAGCTACATTGTCTTTCTCAACAAGAACCTGGTAACATCATTGTTTCTAAAGGAATTTAAGCCACAGCTTCACTGTTAATAGAGAAACGCGGCAAAATGGTGGTAATTCATACATACACAGCCTCTCTCTCTCTCTCTCGTAAATGAACAGTTGTTGAATATCGAAGTGGAGATAGCTAAACTGCAAGCTAACCAGTGTTTTCAGAAAGCAAGTGTGTTTATCCACAGTGGAGAGAAAGCGCATGCACATAGTTGCCAGGTTGACAAAGATAAGTAACACACTTAGCAGATATTTCCGTATTGCTCAAGTGGGAAGCTCTGTTTTTGTCTTCGTCTTCGATTTCGTCTCTTTATATCAGGCAACTCAGTTGTGTTCCTCTGCGGCCAGATTAACCCTCTGGGGTCTGAGGGTGTTTTGGGGGCCTGGAGAAGTTTCGACATGCCCTGACATTTGTGCTTTTTTCAGTTACTTATAAAAATATAAATGGCTAAAGTCTAATAACACTGTAAACTGCACAAACTGGGCTATATTAATATGTTAGCAGCATTTATGTACATGATTGTGTTTTTGAGAAAGCAACGTTTATGCGTGGTTAGTGAAAAACTAAAATTTTGAAGTCACTGAAATAAGGCCATAAAACACATACAGAACATCTGTTTACAAGACTTTTGAGAACTGGATCTTGTAGCCTAGAGTTTTTGCTTCAAAATTATGTGAAAATCAGCTTGTTTACTCACTGACAGAAAACAATATATTGATTTAAATTTTTAAAGACATGTTTTGTGATCAAAAGCCTATATGCGAGGGAGTGGCAATGGTCTTGAATATTAAGTGATTCTCACCTGAGAGACAAAGGGCCCTCCCCTAATGGCCCATCAGTGTGACTGTGACTTTGAGGCAGGTAAAAGAGAATGTGAGGAGATTGAAAAATTTTTTTTATTTTTTTTTTTTAATTATTTGTATTTTATTTACAACACAGTATAATCAAAACATACATAATGAAGGTCAAACACACATTATTGTGCACACTGATCTAACCACAGAGATGTGAACAGACTTTGAGTCATTTCTGCAACAGATTCTGTTCAACAAGTGAAACAAGTAAATCATACCTGATATTTACTTGTTTTATTTAAGTGTTTCTGCTTCTTTCCATGGATTTAAGAAGAAAAAAACAATCAGTAGTCAAGGAGCTTGTTTTACCATAGAATATCAGTGTAGTTGAAAATCTGATGTTGGTACAGCGCTCTCAGAGGAAAACAGTTTGAAGAGATTGAAAGTCAGCAGGATTCAACTGTGGTGCAGGTATCTGATTCAATAAAATACAAACAACCAAAAAAAAAAAAAAAAAACATTTGTGAACATGTTAATATCACGAGCATCTGTATATATGTAGCCATAGACTCACGCATGCTTTGTACTATCGTAAGAACAAAAATATTTTATATCTGAGAAACTAATTATTATTGTTTGGCACGTTATTAAAATCTATTTTTGAACAGAGTAGGCTATTAATAATAAACGTGCTAAACATACTTAGATTCGTAGCATTCATCATGTTACAGTGTACATTCATATTACCTTTGTTTTATATAGAGCATGAAAACATCATCGCACTGTAAGAAATTTAAATACAATGAATTGCCTATCATATTCAAAATGTTTTACTCAATTTCAAACATTGTAGTCATGAATTATAGTTTGGGAAAAACCCAACTATAATTTTGTAGTCATATAGCCATACTGAACATCATGTATGATTTTATAGTAGCCTAAGATATGATTCTACAGCCATAGACTCACGCATGCTTTGTACTATAAAAGGATGTACTTTGTACTATAAAAAAAGGATATTTTATATTTGAGAAGTAATTGTTATCGTTTAGCACGCTATTAAAATATATTTGTGAACAGATTATTAATAATAAACATGGTCTAAACATTCTTAGATGCCTAGCATTCATCATGTTGTAGTTTGGGAACAACCTAACTAGTAAATGTGTTCTTGTTTATGTCACAATAACACGTTAACTAATGCAAAAAAGAAACATTACTTACTCATCAGATTGATCTCCTCTACTCGATGAAATCTTGTTCTTCTTTTGAGAGAAATCCAGCCTTTACTCAGCGCGTCTTCTTGCAGAAATGAACAGTAGCCGCGATGAACGAACTCCTCGCGCTTTGTTTATGTTGGGCGTTTACATGCGCACGTGTCTCACGTGGATATTTACATATGAACGGCGCGAGCCGCGAGGGGGCGGGATTGCATTAAAGATAATGAGTTAGACGGGAAAGACTGAACATCGTGTTGGTTTCATACGGATTACTTTATCACAGAATGTTTGTTTTTGACATGACTAATTGAAAAATAGACACTTCATTGAAAAATAGACACTTCAAGCTTTCTATAGCTATAACTCCCATGTCTGTGTGTTGAGTATTTGCTGAGTTACAGTTCATTTTAGTGACGCGTTTCTAAAAGCAGCTTGCGGAGACGGAGAAGGCAGAAAGCGCACCCTGTTTGTTTTCTTTATTCTTCAAAAGTACAAAGTTTAGTTGTTATAATGAGTGTATACAAATAAAAGTAGACCCCTTACAGATTCGAATGGTGTATTGCTCTTATCTGTACGATCAAAAATGGCAGAGTAATTCAAGCTCATTTCGGCCTTATCAGGAAAATCTGCCACAAAACGCGTATCCGCGTTTGTCGACCCCAGAGGGTTAAACCTTGTTGTAGCCTATATATATTATGCTCCATTCATTATTTTTAGAAAACTCGCACTTTTCTACTCTATTTTAAAGTGTGTTCTTGTATTCAAATTAAGCGCGGTCCACTGCTGCACACATGCCACAATATCGATACAGAGACAGCTGTATCGATACTCGTATAGTCAAATCTCTGTGACGATACATCATGGTATCGATATATCGAAGCCCTACTGAACACACTGGTTGTCCTGCTGTGATGGGGGTTGTTTGAGATACACCATACTGTGATCCAAACTACTATCTCTAGGACGGACAAAGTGCTGTTTCACAACAATTTAACAAAGCAACTAAATAAGTAAGATCTAAAAATGTAAAACGTCATTTAAACTTTATCAGTAAGAGTAGTGTTACCAATAAAAGTAAAATAAAATGAATAAAATTAGCTTATTAATAATTATGAGTAGGACTGCACGATATATTGCATGCGATTGTCATGCGCATCTCGTCAGTAAAGCCGGTTCTGTGATTAGCGGTAAATCTCCATCACCTGTTTTCAAATGGAGCACTATTTAATACATTAATCACGGAACTGGCTTTACTGACGAGATGCGCGTGACAATCGCATGCAATATATCATGCAGCCCTAATTATGAGCATAATTTAACAAATTATCATTTTCATACATTGATTCTGAATGGAAAGAAAGCATACTGGAAGTCAAGGGGCACCAAAACTGTTTGCCTGCCAATATTCTTCAAAATATCTTCTATGTTTCACAGAAGAAACAAAGACATACAGGTTTGGAACAACATTAGTAAATGATGACAGAATTGTCATTTTGGTGGACTATTATTTTCAACACAACCAGTCTATTGTTTTTCAGTAATGTGTACAAACTGAAACATTTACAGAATTGGCTGGTGTTCTTGGCACAGAGTCAGACTTCAAATTTTTGTATGATACCTACTATGAAATATAGTTTCTTTTGTCTGATCAAGCACAAGTCAACTGAATGAAATGCTAACTGCCCAGACAAATGGATGCTTTATTGTTCTGTTTGCCAAGTAAGCCTTGATGGTTCAACATAAGTTTCAGATTCTGAAAGCAAACCATTGAAGGTCTACAAGTAGGTTTAGTGTGGCTGTTCAGCACCAACGGACTTCATTAGATGCCTCTTCATAAAAGGAAGCATTGATAAAGCACAATGGCAGAAAGAAGACAGAGAGAGAGAGAGAGACAGAGAGAGTAGAGAGATACAGAATAATAGATAGAAACAAAGAAAAGGCCAGAATTAGGAAGAAATACAGCTCAAATAAACCAGCAGAATTTCAAAAGGTTTGAAATCTCAGGCCAAACAATGTTTATAAATATAAAATTTGCTGAAACAGAATATAAAAAGGCATATATGGAATCTGCTAAAACATCTAGATTCTGCAGAAATCTACATACAAAAGTGAATCTCTGACCCTAACTGGTGACTTCCAGACTATGGGATGACATTTGATGACTAAACACTAAGATCAATATAAAGACCAGGATCAATGGTTGAGATCCTTATAGCCCTGATTCTACAATTAAATACATGCACACATAAAGAAACTAACAGAATAATGAAGTTATTCTCTTCTCTGTGTATATACACTATATTGCCAAAAGTATTGGGTCACCCCCTTCTAATGAACAGGTTTGACTACTTTAGTAATTTCCATGAGTACAAATCTTAATGTTTAAGCATATAATGATATTCTAGGGAATTGTGTGCTTCTAATTTTAAAGCAACAGTTTGGACAGGACCCTTTTCTATTCTAACATGACAATGCCTCTGTGTATAAGGCAAGGTTCAAAAATAAATGATTGATTCAGTCAGTGTGGAAGAACCTGACTGGTCTGCAGAAAGCCAAGTCCTAATCCAAGCTGAACACCTCTGGTGTGACTTTAAATGCAGACCTTGAGCCAAAAATTCTTTACCAAACACCAATGACTTGTACATATGGGTACAGTCATTTTAGACACTTCCAAAACTGTTGCAACAGAGATGGAAATACAATTTTTAAATACGTGAATTATGTTTCCATCTTTGTTGCCACAGTTTTGGAAGTGCCTTTTTCTGTTCTAAAGAAGGGGGTGTCCCAATACGTTTGTATGTAGTATACCATATAGTGTATGTACAAGTCATTGGTGTTTGGTAAAGAGTTTTTGGCTCAAGATCTGCATTTAAAGTCACACCAGAGGTGTTCAGCTTCGATTAGGACTTGGCTTTCTCCAGACCAGTCAAGTTCTTCCACACTGACTAAATCAATCATTTCTTTTTGAACCTTGCCTTATACACAGAGGCATTGTCATGTTAGAATAGAAAAGGGTTCTGTCCAAACTGTTGCTTTAAAATTAAAAGCACACAATTCCCTAGAATATCATTATATGCTTAAACATTAAGATTTGTACTCATGGAAATTACTAAAGTAGTCAAACCTGTTCATTAGAAGGGGGTGTCCCAATACTTTTGGCAATATAGTGTATGTATATATATTTACACAAATAAGGAGTCATAAGTGAGGAAATGACATCCACTCTAACCCTGTGCTTATATAACCAACATGAAAAATGTGAGGATTTACACAATTAGGCACAATGAACTCAGATTAAAACTAGGTGATTATACATCCGTGGGAGGAAAATGATTTGAATCCCATTCACTGATCGTGAATAATGATGATCATGTCTTAACATGATCTGAAGCTCATAACTAACTATAGCTTTTCTAATTTTCCAACACAAAAACAAACAATGGCACATGATGAGCTATTATTATGTCATACAATCACACAGGTCTATTCAGAGGACAGAAACTACTCTTTCAGTAACACTGACAAAAGCATAAGCAAAAGCATTTCCCCCACTATTTAGTTATAATACATCCGTACACAAAACCACAGGCTGCTCAGTTCATGCTCAAGCAGTGGAACAGCACCTATAATACAGTGGCATTGAAAAGAATCAAGCACAGGAAAAATGGGCAAATTCAGAGCGCCTTTGTGAGATGTTGTTCATTTGTCCATGTTAAGTATGCAATAATAATAATCAGAAAAAAGGAATACAAATAAATTTAGGCAATTAAATAAAAAGGGAGTATTCAGAACATGAAGAACAGGGTGTTGTTCATTTTTCTATGTAAAGTGTGCAATAAAATGCAGAATAAAATGACTAAAAATTAAATAAATATAATTTTTAAAATACATGCAATCCTCAACCTTTGTGGGGTGTTGTTTAACTGTGAAGTATGATGCAAAATCCGAATAAAATGTAAAATATTAAACAATATAAAATAATATATATTAAAATATATGCAACTGGAACAAACACGAAAAAGTCCTGCATACTGTCATAGTTTGCAAATTTTATTCAATAATGTTTAAATCAACAGGTTAATGTCTGAAGAAGGCCTTTGACTAAAACTTTTAATAAAAACAATTCAAAATACAGTTTCATGAATATTAAGAAATATTTATGGCCAGAAAATTAGATTAACTGATAAGAACTGATCCAGTTTAATCAATTCAAAAGTACTAACAATTATGGAAGTTCATTATGTTAATTTTGGGCCTTAACTGCAACGCACATGGTAGAAGATAAAAGGCCACTCAGAGTTGTATTAAACTCTCTGAAGATTTTAGCAATAAATATTTGAGAGGTTAAAACTGCGGGATTTTGAGGAGAGAGGAGAAGGGAGGGCAACAGCTGGGCAGAGAGACAGAGGGGGAACGTTGCCAACTAAATCAAAGTCTCGTCTTCCAGAAGCTTTAGTAGCTTAAGAGAGACAGACTACAGCAGCCGCTCTCTGCATGCAATCATTCCCCCACTGTACTGATGGTATCCCATCACCCCCTGCGTCAACACCATCATGGCGCCCTCCTGTCGCCAGCCTGGCTCTGTGCACATCACACGCCGTTCAGCGACAGGCAAGTGGGCCGCACGTGCTAGCTATCACACTGCAGTGAGGGAGGGGAAAAATCAGCCGCAGCTGAGGACTGAAGACTCGGCAGTGCTGTGGTGTTCAAAAACAGAGGATGGAGTGATGGAGTAAGGTGAGGAGACACAGAGACAGAGACTACAGGAGCTTGAATAATGCAAACTGACAGGACAGAAAAAGCATGAAAAAAGAGAGGAAATCAGGACAGATGAAAGAGACAGTGAAGAGATGATTAGGCATTTAATTAAACTGAATGTATAAGAGTATTGCTGATCTTCACTTTTAACTACCTACTAAAATCTAGCATTATATTAGTGTTCAAGCAATATGTCTTTTTATTGAGAATGTTCAATTTGTTTATTTAGAGCAGGGGTGCTGATGGTGAATATAAGGTAAATATAATACAATTTAAAGGTATAGTTCACCCAAAAATGACATGAGGGCGAGAAGATGATGATAGAATTTTAATTTTTGGGTCAAATGAAATGCACACTTACTACTGCTCAAAAGTTTGGGGTTGGCAAGTTTTTGAAAGAAATCTTTTGTTGCTCACCAAATCTGCATTTATTTGATCAAAAATACATTTAAAATCAATCAAATCAATTTAAAATATCGGTTTTCTATTTGAATATATTTTAAAATGTAATTCATTCCAGTGATTGCAAAACTGAATTTTTAGCATCATTACTCTTCAGTGTCACCTGATCCTTCAGAAACCATAATATGCTGATTTGGAGCTCAAAAAACATGTTTTATTATTATCAATGTTACAACAGCTGTGGAAATATATTTGTTGTATGTTAAAATCTTTACAGTCACTTTTTAATCAATTTAATGCATCCATGCTCAACAAAAATATTAATTTCTTAAAATCTTACTGACTGTACTGTATCTTACACAATAGCTAACCAATTCATTATCAATGCCGATAATCTCAAAATGATCAAATATCATTAGCCTTGTCACATATCAGTCTAATAATATTTATGAGTTACAAAAATGTTACTAAAATGTCAACTGTTCGAGCAGAAATATGCAAAATATCAAATTAAAATAATCACATGGAAAACTATTTTTTCCCTGAATTCATTCTTGCACAAGCTGAAGCATGATGACATAACATGCAGGGTCCACATGTACCACCTATCAAATATAAGATGACTTCACCAACTCAACATTCCAGCACATGCTGTCTAAACAAACATTACAAGAGTTTATGCGACCTACTAAACATTGAGCCTTGCTCAAATGACAACAACATTCTCCACTAGAGCGGTTGAAAACAAGACATGATGCTAACAAATGTTTAACTAACATGGACATATTGTCAACACATGGCAATACTAGTTAAATGGTTTTCTTTCAGTTTACTACATTTCACTTATTTCGGTTTATAATTAAAGACAATAAGAAAGCCAGTTGCAGAAAGATCCAAAAACCATAAACATCATGGCACTTTCAAAAGCATTAGTTTTTATATTGTGACATTTCAGAATGAAAGCGAAATTGAATGAGTAAGAATGCAGGGTCGGACTTTGTAATCTTCTGGGAATTGATTCAGTTGGGATAAGTGTTTTCTATAGTTTTCCTCTGGAATAATGTGCACAGATGAATCGTTCACAATAAGACCAGGGCTGCATTTCCCAAAAGCATCATAAACCTTGTTCATAGAAACCATATACACCAATGGTCTCTATGATAGCTCACAATGCTTCTGGGAAATGTAGGCATGTGTATGAAGTAAATGTAGTCAGTTTCCTAGGGATTTTAAGGTCTAGGCTAATTTTCTAACACAAAATTGTTTTATCTAACTTAAAATGTACTGTAGTTATGTATTTAGCATTAATTGTGAAATATAAATATAAAAAAACAGGCTAATATATAAAACAAACTGTTTACAAATCATTTAAAAGTGAGTTTAATTAGGCTGGCAATAGATATTATGCAAACAAGCTTGTGCCCAGTGTGCCACATGACTTTTGTTTCAGGAATATGGAAAACAGTAAAAAAAAAGAAAAAAAAAAAAGACCGAAAAATATAAAACGTTTTTGTTCAACTTATATAAAAATATAACACTTAACAATAAAGGGAGGTGCCGTACACAACAGCTTTTTATGAAAGTCACATCTACCCCCCACTATTATGAAGTCAAGGGTGGTACGAAGGACACAGGGCTTACATCAGCAGCATGAAAAAAAGACAGTTTCTTGCCCTCCTTATCTCCCCCCTCCATTTTCCTCTCTCTCGCCAGTCAGACACATTTCCTCTGTAAGCTGCTTAAAGACAGAATATTCTGCTGTTCTTAAGCAACTTGAGGGGTTTCCTACAAAATTTTACATATATTTACAGGACTGGGTGACGGATATCAGCACTCATTGTGTGAAACCAGAGCTGTTTGCCATTCAGCATTCTGAGAATGCATGAATTTGAATTGAGTTTGAATAGAGGTAGATGCAGATAGATGCAGAAAATGCAAACAGATGCAGAACTGCAATCCAAATTTAAGCAGAATTAAAATGGAAAGAAATTCAAAGAAATGAATATAATTGTTGTTAAGTATAGTTTGCCACAACCAATATAAATTTTCAGTATGATTTACCCATAAACATGTTATCATATACACAAAATATGGCATATGTCCAGGCACAGCAGATATTCATTTTTGCTCATTTTTATAAAATGTGCCAATAATTCTAGCATTGCCTATAACTGCTTTATATCTCACTAATCAGCATAGAAAAACCAGCATAGAATTAATGAAATATGGAACTTTTTGATACACAAATTTACTATTAGTACATTTGTAGCTCAATAGATCAAATAATGAACATACATTTTTATTTCTACAAAGTAATCTAAAAATATTTTGTGTTATGGCAAAATCAAAATCTATTTTGATGAAAGCAACAATATGATGTACTCCACATATTACGGAGTAAATAGGCATAATTACTCAACATTAATTATTAAACTTTTTCTGGACTAGTTAAATTACAAATGGCCAATTCAATACAAATTCATCATGAACTGAAAGAGAATTTTGAAATTCTGAATTTTGCCCAACCCTGGTCCCCTGATTAAAATTGACTTTCATTACACCTCAGTAAATAATTGACTCACTAATTTTAAAAACGGGCAGGATGCTTGAGTTAAGATGAATAGACAATTGATTTATAGGCAACATCTAGAGGCTTAGTGCTACATGTACTTGCCAAAACAAATTCATCTAAATCCTGCACGGTAAAGAGTCTTGACAGCATTTTGTCCTTCACTGGCTAAACAGGTCCTTTGGATTGAAAGTCTAGACAAGCAAACATGTCAGCACATGATTTACTCTTTGATGAAGCACAAAAGCATTTATTAATCAGTTTTAAGCTCTACAACAAGACCATTAGAATAGAGTTAACCACAATCGCTTCTCATTCAGATTAACCTATCACTTATCAGAAATGTGAAGGAATGACCACAACCAACAGGACAAAAACTTTTCTATAGTGTACAAACCACAAAGCGGTGAACTAAAAAGAATACACAACTTCTGGATGAATCAGATAATCAATTCTGGTTTACTATGGTGAAGCCAGGGCTGTCAAGCAAGGCTGTCAAACCTTGTAGAGTAACCGAGTCAGCATTACTTCAAAGGACAAACTGTTTTCTGATAGGGACACATCACACCTGAAGAGCCAACCTCACCCAAACCCTGCCCGAATACTTTCACATTACTCCCAACAACATCAATTGCTGTCTCTGTCGAGGCTGGTGCTTGTGAATAAAATGCGGTGTGAGCGAATTCATTTGTTCTCAGGCAGTTGCAAGTGAGCACTTACTGACATCCAGCAAAACCTGATGCTGAAAAACACTTTCCTGAAATAACGCTCCTAGCACTATTAAGAAACTATTATTAAGAGTTGGGCGATATATATCAAACTATCATAATATATTCACAATGATTTTGCTGACAACATTAAATGAAGAAACGTTGTGAATATTGCAACAATTTTCATGCATTTTTATTTGGCCATTAAGTTACTATAACACTAGTTGTGCAAGACAAATGTTTAATTAGCATCTCTGATTTAAACCTGACTAGTAAAATGTTATTTGTTACACTTTATGCATTATTAATCAGTTCAAACAGCTACAAGGAATCAATTCAAAACTGATTCAGCAATTAATTTGCATCACCATTAAAAAACAAAAGTGGCAGATTTTTAAACATTTTTGTTAAATATGCAAAAACACTGCTATTTATCACTCTGTTGTGATATATAGGCTATATAAATTAAATCTTTTACCTTGGATTAATTTAGTGGAAAACATGCCTTGATTATTTTTAACTGGGGTTTCATTTTTTATTTTTATTTTTTTGTAACATTTGCACTTTAAATGTACTTTGAATCATTTTAGTCTATTTTGTTATAGTGTCTGTTAGGTTGAAATGAAGGTTTCTCTGAGTGGGAAAAATAATTTAAAAAATACAGATAAATATTAGATTACATTAGTAGATAAATATTGAATTACATCAAAAGGCTGATAAACAGAGACAACATTTCAGGTATCATCCAGTCATTATGGCTGTAATGAAATATTATCCATTCACGGTATCACACAGCAACTGGCTGAAACATGAGAGTTTATGAGAGAATCATCCTTCAGATGGGTTCAAATGAGGTCGTTCATGAATAATGTGATTCCAGTGATGTTCAAATCATGTGACTGCAAAACCTTGAGCTGACCTGCGACCCTCAGCATTAGGCTTCTCACAAGAAGAATTCACACTACATTCATGATGTCACAGCATTAAAATGTATACAAAACACACCAGAGCTGAGCTTCATGATGCTAACCGCTTGACATAATTGCTACTCTATGTTTACAAGATGCTCATGGAAGTGACATCAAAGATAAACAAGCTCTGAACACTGTCAAAATATACAACAATCAACAAAACCTACGCAGAACAAAAAAAACAGATGGGCGGATCTGACTCAGCACTGCAATGCTATAAGGTCAAGGAGAAATATTTGAAATACAAATCTCTTGTGGTTGCTTCTTAAGAGGATTTTTGGCATGATTCCCATTAAACACTTTATCTCCATTAATTGCCAGTGTAAGAGTTTGATATTCTACGACTAGAAACCAGTAATTGAATATAAGCCATCTTATTTCACCCTACAGCCTTCTTAAATGTCTACTGTAGACAGCATTCAATATAAGACGCCTATTGCATAAATAATCATGTATAAAAATAATAATAAGATTATGGTTAGCCTGAATTCTTCGAGAAAAAGACCAGAACTAAAATGAATATCATCAATTAGCCTATCATCTACACCTTTAAAAGCCCAGTTCACCCAAAATAATAATAAAAAAAATGAAAAAAAAAAAATTCTCTCATCGTCACTTCAATCCAAAAGGACATCCTCTCCTCCATGAGGAACTATGAAAACCTTTTCACATTAGATGTAACTACATAGAAAACAACTGCATGGACATTTAACTAAACTATCATCTTTTGTTCAACGGAAGAAAGTCATACAGGTTTGGAACAACATGAGGGTGAATAAATGACGACTGAATTTTCATTTCTGGGTGAATGAATGCTTTAATCATCATCTAAAGATGTGGACACAAAGTGAAGTCTCTCATTGTGTCTGATCTGAAATATATCAACATGAAGGGCTGTAAATGTTCCAGTGACCTCAAAAGCCTGCTCTGTTTCGCTCAAGGGATCGATTCAGGACCTCAATTCTATGCCAGACAACTGCCTGAAGCAGAATTCCAAAAGAAAAGCCTTTGCTTTATAACCCATAATAACCAATCCAGTTGAAACCCACCCTGCACCCTTTAATGCCGTCAAACTTGCAGAAAATTACGGTTAAGTATCTACTCTAAATGACATAAACAGCCTCTTACCTTGAAGTTGCTGGAGTTAACCCAAGAGGTGGCGATACCATCCACCATTTTATCCAGCGCAGTCTGGTCACTCTCCAGGTCTTGACACTTGTCAGCATCTGTGATGTAGTCGATGAGCTCCGGACCCATCTGCAACCTGCGGGCCACATCCTTCTGTAGAACCTGGGTCAGACAGTACTCCATATTGGGCTCCATGGCCTATGATGTCCTGCCACCACTCGTGTGGCAGTGGAGAGGAAAAACTAAATAAAAAATAGGCCTTTAGCGTGTGCAATCCAGGCAAAACAAGAGCACACGCTTATTAATATCCTGTGTTGATGAACACTATGAGTGCCACAGGCTGGCAAGAAGCTGAGCGGTAGGGATGTCGACTCAGGAATGCAAACGATGCACCATATGTGACTAGACAACAGCTGATGAGGACTGCGAATTCTCCTTTTTGTCCCTTTAGGAGGCAGCCAAACCACTAGCAGCGGCAGAAGCGCTCTTGGTTGTGATAACTAGAGCAGGAGAGAGAGTGTCCGGCAGAGCATTGCTTCATAATTCAGAGGTCCTCCCTGCTCAGGATGAGAAAAGAGAGCTATTAGCCGAGTACCACCTCTGGATATCAAATGCCAGTGCAGCTGGACCTGCATTTTTGTCAGCTCAGATCAGTAGCCACTTACGTGAAAAGCAGAAAAGCCCTTTAATGGTGGCATAACTCAAAGTCCGGCTTGCATTCTTTTAATTTTTATTTATTTGCTGACCACACATCAGCTGCACAGCTTTGTGGGATACAGCAAGAGAGGAATTCCACACATATTAAAGGGGTTGTTCACCCTAAAATGAAATTAACTCGTTTCTATGTCATTTTAAATCTATTTACTGTTAAACAAAAAGGACAAAAACACAATAAAAGCATCACAACAGTAGTCCATACAGTTTGAGCATTATATTCCATCCATACTGCCGTCACATTAGCTAAATTTATATAACATTTGGGGGCAAAAAATTTTGATGTCTATTGTCAATATTGTAGCAATGTCACTTTGCCACAGCAATGTCACAGGCAGCCTTCTGTTGGTTAGCATGGCAGATTCATGTGACCAATTTGCGTATTCCTATTTTAATGACTGGGTTTCGTCTGCAAAATTTTGCTGTGCAATGGTAAACGTGACCACAACTTCATAGATGATTATGTTGATTATGATTATGCACTGAGCAAACTACTGGAAACAACTAGGTAACATAAAGTCCTGACTGTGTTACACAGCAGTAATGCCATCACTAGGATACTTGCCTCCCTACTGCACTGAGACAAAAATCTGCTAAGGCATCATGGGAATAATCTGGCAGCAATCACAGTTGGTCACTGCAAAGTGTATTACTCTGATAAGAAGATTACCTGATGCCCGGACTCCAATTTTTCTGAAAGACTTCATGAAATGAACAAAAGATGCACTGTCCATTGATCAGGACAGAAGATTAAATATGATGAATGTACTGGTCACTTAGGAACATTAGTGTGTTTGTGTACAGTCAGTGGAGTACAAAAGTAAAGTCTGAGACTTTATATTCCAGTTTCAGGATATAGATAGATAGATAGATAGATAGATAGATAGATAGATAAAAATAAATAAAATAAGATATAAAATAATAATAATACTAAAATCAATCAATCAGACATAAAAAGGAAGAAAAATACAACGTAAAATGAATAAGAAAGATTTAAGATTCTGAACACAACATGCTCTTGTCAAATAAAATGGATCATTGGGTTATGCACAAACTAGTTCATGCAGCCCATCTAAACAAATATAAACAAATTTAAACAAATCTAAAGAAATCTCATTTTTAAATTCATCTTTTTCCATGCAAATTATTATGCAGATAATATTCACTGATGAATATTATGCAGAATGATTCACTGGTGATCTCAAGACATTTGGTCTCACTGTATTTGTGTTTTCTGTCTTCGCTGTCACAAGCGGTTTTGTTTTTGCTTAGTTTACATTACAAGTCAGTGCCTGTACTTCACGTATCTAAGCTACACAATGTTGGGAGGAGACCTTGCCTAGTCTCCTAACTCTCCATAGATCAGAATCACAGGAGTTCATCATTTATGAACTGTGCTGTCACCTTAATGTAAAACACACACATTACATGATAATTCAATGATGTCAAGCATGATTCACCTGTGCCTCCCTCAAACAACACCAGGCCTCCAACTGCAGATTAATTCACCTCTTTAGTGTTTAAGCATTAACACGTCAATCGGTTCTAAAACTAGATAACTAGTTAGTAAATAAACTAACCCTGCTGAACACAAGCTAAAACGATCCTGCAGTAACCTAAATACTGACCAGTACTGGGTGGAAATCTGATTATAATTCAAAGCAGAATCACCGTCTATATACAACAGAACTGATGTACTACATAAAGAAAAAAAATCAAAACAAGCACACTCAAACAGAATGTCATTTCAAGTGAATGACAGGTCCTACATGGGCATTATTACAAACATATTTAACTTACATTGACGCTCACGTAGTATCTGTCATTCACCCTAACGTTAAATGAGATGCTTTACTCAGGAGTCCAGGCTTTAAAATACCTTATTGTCTTTTATATACGTTAGCAATTCAAAAATCAACCCCCTTATGATGAAATCCGTATCAGTAATTAATTACCAACTGTTTTCAGATCATATCTGGATGAATTTGTTTCTTTTTCATTGATCATCTAGCCGGTTATGCTAGCTCTCACTAGCCGACCGAATAAACTGTCAAAACTCCGGCAATTTAAGCCAAACCGGTACATGTAAACATCAAGCTTGGTTGAAATAATAGGTTATATACTCACTCTGCCGAATCTAGCGGTGGTTTCTGTGTGAAATGACACGGGTTGGGTTGTTAAAGGTAAACGAGGTTTGTCTCTCCAGTGCTGCTCCTGTAGACACAATGATGGAGCTGGAATGCGCATGCGCTAAACACCTCTGCTCTATTACTGATTTCATGTAAAATCCGCTTACAGATTTGATACAAACGTTCCGCCATGACAAACATGTTTCATTTTATGTCATTATGATTGCTAGCCGTTGTTTAAAAAACACTGCTAGCTTGTATCCCTTTATTATGTATGTACAGTATGCGAGTCATTTCTCTATCTACAAGCACCTTTCCCTTTATAATTACGAATATTGCTCTTATATTTTGAATGTTTTTCTACACAGTAGCCAACAGATATTTTGTTTACGCCCGCTTATTAGAAATCCTCTCGTTTCCTTCTGTCTCGCTGCCACATGGTAATTTTTCCTTGTGTAGCTAAAACAATGAACCTTTATGGCAGGCTATTTTAACATCAATTCCTGAAAACTATCATCTATTTAAAAATCCAATAGCAAATAGCATCTTTTTTTCAACTAGCTAACTGACACTAGTTACTAGAAATTACTCAAATAATTGTATTGGGTAAACATTTTTATTTTTCTTCATTTCTTATAATTTTAACTATGCAGAAGCCCCGATTAGTCATTACATATGACAAAAAAAAAGCTATTCAAACTAGTGATACACACACACACACACACACACACGTACAAAGTTTAAAATTAATATTTCTCTATATAGCAAAACTAAAATTGGAAACCAGCAACAATACAAACCAGCAAATCAGTTCAAAAATCTCAAATTTCCATTACTAACAGAATAGCTGGGATAGTGACTAGTAGCAACATAATACAAAAGTATTTCAGACAATGGACCTTTATCACAGCGGAATTGATTACTGGAAGTGCCCGTCGAAGCAGTGTATCGATTCTTCCGGTTATGTATATTTTTCAATATGCTGTATTCACCTAGTTGAACAAAAGCCTGTTAAAATGAGCATCTGCAGGATGATTTCAAAATCCGGACATTTTCAGAGACAGGCGAAGAGATATTCTGATGATTACTGTGCACAGAATTTTCCAAACTCAACGGAACTTGTAGTTTTAATCCAACGTAACGTTACCGATTTCACTACATTGTGTCAGTGCTCGTTTAAATAGTGACTGCGATGCTGCATTGTGTGCGAGATCTGATGAATAAGATCAGAATGAACATAATTATTCACTTGTATTAAATTTTAGTCATTATTCTGTAATTTTTCATTGACAATCATTTCACTGTATGTAATTCGCATATTTATCCCAAAATTCTTAATTAATATTCAAAGTCACGCTGTCAACGCGTTATACTCTTTAAGATTAATTAGCCAAAATGTTCAACATTAAATTTATTTAAGGCAACGCCCGCGCATTCATTCATCTATTTTAATACTGCTCTTAAAAAATTAACCATGGTATGTGTAGTAAAACTGTGGCAATACAAATGGAAATCAGTAAAAATAAAATAAAACATGGTTACTACATATTTACTATAGTAAAACAATGGTAAATTTTTGTAAGAGTGTTTATCAGTCAAATTAATAAAAAAAATATATAAACAGGTATGAAATATGATCAGTAAGAGAAAAACATCGTTAATGAGAAGACAAACTTGACTGCGGCATGTTAGTTGGGAAATAAATTTATTTATTCAGACTGCACATTTGGAAGGGAAATATATTAATATGAACATTTCAGCAGGTGACATGAGACGCAGGCCTAAACATACTCAGTTTCGAAATGCATACTCCACGCAAACTTTCTCCTGCATAATATTTTAGAAGGACCTTAATTCATCCCACGCATCTCATCCGTGTTCAGTCAGGAAATCGTGAAAACTGAGGCAGTGTGTCGTTGCTTAGAATAAAAGCAGCCAGGTATGCTGCAGTAATACCGACGAAAGAAAGGAAAGAGAGGATTCTCCCATTAGTTTTGACTGTGTTGCGACAGGACCGGAAGTGACGATACACTCTTTCACTTACCAGATATAGGAAGTGCAATAAAGGTCCATTTATGTAAATGCAAATTACTGTCTAAACAAGTAATAGTACAATTATCGAAATTGAATAATATGTTAGTTACTATATTGGCTTACTTAAAGCAATTAAAATTTGAGCTAGTAACATAAACAAATACAAGTACATTTTAACAAATAAATGTTAAAATGGCTTGCCATAACATTAAACCCAGGGCAATGGAAAACGACACTTGGCTCCATCTAGTGGTTATTCTGATAAATGCATTTTCATTGATCTCCATTTCTTCTATAATACCCCTTAATTTACATGTAAGCATCTTCACAGTGACAATTTACACAAAACATTTTTTAGTCAGAACAGCTTTAAAAAGCAATAAAGAAATTTATTTGATCCCCTTTTATGGGTTAAGCACGTTTTACCAATATTGCAAAGCTACATGTCTGAAGATAGTACTGGACAGAATACATAACACCAAAATAATGTGTCAAATACAATGATATCCATTCTACCATTTAATTTTCAAATTAACACAACACAGATATTTTGTGTATTAGACAGTCAATCGGACTTTAGCAACCCCTGGGAGACCACATTGTCCCCCACAAAGGTAATTGGTACATCTGCATAAAACACCTCAAAACAGATGCCTGATAATCAGGATAAAGTATGTGATCCTCTTCTCCAGCCGCAGGGGAGGACTGAGAACTAATCACATACAAATGGCTCTCAAACAGTGAGTCCAGTGTCCCTTCTAAAACAGGGAATGAAGTCTTTTTATTAGTCAATAAATTCTCCTTTTAAGCTGTATGTTCCTCTTCAACCTCCTCCTCTTTATCAGACTCTTCCTCGCTATCTTCCACATCTTCGCTGTTTTCTGGAACAGATTTGGCTTTGATGACTATTTCGTCATCAACATCATCGTCCTCAACTCTGATCGACTTCCTCCTCTCCAAAACTGATGGGGTGCACACTGGAGTGACATCCTAAATGCAAATAAATTGTCTTTTAAACACTAGTAGCATAAGACTACATATCCTAGTCATTTTTGACAGTAGCTGTTGGCACATTGGTTTCATTGTGAGTCACAGTGACTGACAATAAGCTGAAAATGTACCAGTTTCTGTCGGCACAGTTATCTTACTTCAGTCGATGGGTACAACTGAGGTAATTTTCAGTCTGTGCCAAGCATATGCCCACAAAATCAATGGAAAAAACTTTTAAAAAAAAATAATTAATTAAAATACTTCATCTTACCTCACTGCTTACTGAAACATTGGCTTCGGATTGGGCTTTCTTGGCTGGAATCTGAGCTGCCTGAAAAAAAAAAAAAAAAAAGAAGAAAAAAAACAAAAGCCCACGTGGTCACACTAAAATACAACAAAAAGCATCTTAAAGGAATAGTTCACCAAAAAATAAAAATTTGCTGAAAATTCTCTCACACCATCCAAGATACATATGAGTTTGTATTTTCTTTAGAACAGATTTTGAGAAATTTAGCATTACATCCCTTGTTCACCAATGGAACAAGGAGTGTTTCACTGGAGGAAGTGTTATTATGGACTCATACTTTGACCAGAAGTAATGGTCAAAATATGAGATGAAACAGATTCTGTTACATACATGCAGCTTTTTAGTTCACTGAGATTAAGTGATGGACCGGAGTCATGTGGATTATTATGTTTTTATTATTAAGAATTATTTAATTCTTATGGCACCCAATCACTGAAGAGCATCCATTGGTGAGCATGTGATGCAATGCCAAATTTCTCCAAATCTGTTCTGATAAAGAAACAAACTCATCTACATCTTAGACAGCCTAAGGGTGAGTACATTTTCAGCAAATTTTCATTTTTGGGTCATCTATTCCTTTAAAGGTCATGATTAAAAATAACAACATAGTACTTACAAATCCTGGGAAATCATAGTCAATGCCCTTTGCCGCCAGTCTCTTGCGTAGTTTAGTCTCTTTGCTTAAAAGCTTTGAACCAAGTTTCTTCAGATCGCCTTCAGCATGCCGTTTGTTATAACGATCAACTGCAGGCTGCATTGGCTTCTTGAAGACCGACATGGAACCTACAAAGAGCTTTTCATGGACCTTCTCAGGTGGCATCACATGACCTATACAGGACAAAACACAGTAATGTTTAGACAACATATTACGCAAGAAAATATACATGCAAAATCCTTTACAGTCTCAACTCACACTTTATGAGCCGTTCTCCGATAAGGTAGTTGTTCATGGTCTCAGCCACAATCTTAGCCACCTCATCACACTCAAACTCCACAAATCCATAGCCTTTGCTACTTCCAGTCTGTGAAAGATGACAGTTTAATAATACTTGCATTGAAATCTTTAAAGCAAGGTATTATCCACTAGTATGACTCTAGTGCGTTTACAGTGTTGGCACATGGGTTTCATTGCACAACAACATAGAGTTGGCAATATGCAAAACGTACCTAATTGCTGTGTGCACAATTATCTTATCCAAGGCAACAAATGCCAAAGATAATTTTCAGATTGTGCCATTATTATGTTATGTTAAACATAATCTCTATGCTTAAGTGAGTGTGCGGTTGTTCCCTCTTCATTAGGTCTATGTTAAACTATATGTACTATATGTACATACAAACATACCAAATTCTAATTTCATTTCTATGTAGAAGCAATCCCAATGGGATCAAACAAGTTTTCTTTAAGAACCCTCTTACAATTAAATAAGGCCTTATCGAGTTAATTTATCTAAGAGGATCTTATGTGTTTCTTTATGCTATTCCTATTAGAACTCTCAAATTAGTTTCAAATAATCATAGAAATTCCATCAGAATTCCTTTAGGATTTGTACTCAGCCACTTCATTAATATTTCCCTCTTTCTACATAATTTATGAATTGATTGTGTTATAAATACAGTGCTCTAACCCAATTGATTGTATACTACAAGAACTTCATACCTTTTTACTCCTGGAAACTCTTATTCGTGTGACTTTACCAAACTGTTGAAAATAAGATTTTAACTGAGGCTCAAACAATCCTCGAGGCAGATGACCAACATAAATCACTCCAGGAGAAAGCGGCTGACCCTGAGGGAGAAATCATAATTAATATCACATTCAGTTCAAAATAATAAAATATGCAAGTCAACTAACGTTAAACAAAAAAAAGGTCAAACAAAATTGAGCAACGTGCAAGCTTTGTAGAGAAAATTAGTGTCGGATAAGGATGATTCTTCTTTCCAAATAACCTAATTTTGGCTATTAAAGATAACAACAACAACAACAACAACAACAACAACAACAACAACAACAACAACAACAAAAAAGTCAAATTTAGCTGAAACCATGTATCAACGTGAAGATAAATGATGGTTGGGCTAAACTCGAGCCACATGGTCAGCCGTCATACCGTTTTAGGACGTTTCTTTACTTGCTGAACATTCTTCTGAAACTCTGTTTCCTCCTTTGGATTCAGAGCCAGTAGGTTTTTCGCCGGCTTCTCTGATGATTTACCTTCTGTCATGATTAAATATAAGATTGATCAAATAAATATATCTATACGTTTCGGACGTGCTACCTCTCCTAAACCCACGTTGTGCTTCGTTCAGGAAACTGCGAAGGTTCCGGAAAACAATTCACAATAAAAGTCCACTACAAAATAAAAGTCCACGATAATCTACCTTAAAAAAAAAAAAGCATTTTTATTCATTACTCTCATTGTTTTTTATGATAATGTATGTTGCTATTTTTTATGTTTTAATGAATTAATATTTGTCATCTACTTAAGTTAAAATATTGACATGGCAACTAAAATCATTTATTTTACTTTGAAAGGGAGACCAGAGCAAGCTGAGTTTCCCATTGACAGTCCTGCACAAGATGTTAAAGGTAAGGAGTGTCTCAAATGTTCTATTTCTTCTAGTCTAACTAGAATTTTATACTTTTTTTTATCAAATGTATAATATCCTTTTATTAAAAATGTCACATTGATATATAACACAAAGTACTGTGGTTTACTGAAATGAGATGAATGTTGAACTGCTGAACCAATAAAAATAAATGAAGTTGATTAAAATTAACTTTAAATTACATTAACATAATGTAAATTATTCAATATATATAATATTTAGGTAAAAAGGGGTTTGTAAAAACAGCCTTTAATTCGTGTATCAACATCAAATAGAATTTCTTATATGAAAAGGCGTTTTTGTAATGACCAAATTGGTTCTCTGCCCTCATTAGCCTTTATTCTGCTGAAAACAAGCTTGAGGACTGTTCTCATTCTCAAGGGCACTGACAAAAGCCAGGCTTCTTTAATCAGGTCCTCTCAATTACAGCGAACCCATATGAAGAGCTATGTTTACCTGGATAGCTAATACAACGTAACAGATTATCTCATTTTTTAATCTTTATTTTTTGATATAAGACTCCAATTCTCTAGAGAACTATCAAGCCACTAATTAACTTTTTATCTTCCATACTGACTAAATGTGAGTCAGAAACAAATAAACGGTCATACTTCAGTTAAACAGCTCGAGTCACAGGTGGTGCTGACAATCAGTCAGTCTTCAAGTGCCAGGCAGTGCACCAAAGGAAGCATATGGCACTCATATTAAAGTGCATTAATTGCATGACTTGAGGAAGTTTCATGTACCTCAGTTATGAAGATGAGAACTATGATGATGAAGTATATCTGCAACATTAACATTAATGATAAATGTTTGTGTGTGTGTTTGCATCACAGATCTTTTCCGAGCTGCAGCTGAGGCTGGACCTCATGACATCTTAAAACTCTATAATACTAAAGGCAATATCATTAATATTTCCCCACAACTGGCCCCAAATAGTCCGCACTCCTGCTATAAACTGTATGTGGTCGCTGCAGACTGCAACAGTGAGCTGTTAGGTACTCTGCACCTTAGCACTAGAGAGTTAGAACTACTGTATTGATAAACTTATGAATAAACATAATGTGACAGATGTCGCACGTAACCATTTGGATCAAGTTGTCCTCTGTCTTTTAGGTTCAGATCTGGCCGTTGCTCTGGGATTTGACCTCTCTTCTATGGAGGAAAAGTAAGGTTGTGGCATATTTGAAATGCACACTTTCTGTATGGCAACTTAAATCACAATTTTCATTTTTGATGATATTTAATAGCCAAAAAAGTAGTATGCATGCAAAAAACGTCCTACTACCTTACAGAAATCATAACATAAGAAATCACACCTGTCTGTGACAGCAGCACAAGAAGAGTCATGGTGTTCTGTAGCTTTTAGTCAACAGAAATCTAGCACAAAATTGCATATAGGACATTTTATATGTGCCACAAACTCTGGCTCTTATTTTACCCCAAAACTGAGTCCAATAAAATGACTTTTAAACAGGTTACAGAGCCTGGAGAAAAGAATCTTAACTGAAGCAGCAGAGACTCCTGCCATTGTGTATGAGATGAAGAGACAGGTGGAGTCATTCAGAGAGAAACTGGAGGTATGAATGCTGCATTTGAGAATTTCCATCTGTGCTGTTAAGGGAATTTAATGGATTCAGTACATAGCTTAATATTTTTAACTATTTTAATATGTTAATATTTCTTAATAATATTTTTAATATTTTAAGTGAAAGCAAGAATGCATTCAACTGATCAAAAGTGACAGTAAAGACGTAACGTTACAAAAAATAGATATTTTCAAAAAATGCTGTTCACTGAATTTTTTATTCATCAAACAATTCTGAAAAAAATTGTTTCTACAAATATATTAAACAGCTAAAATTGTTTTCAGCATTGATAATTATGAGAACCAGTATTAATAATTGAGCACCAATGATTGTTTATAACTGAGCACCAAATCAGTATTTTAGAACGATTTCTGGAGGATTGTGTGACACTGAAGACTGGAGCAATGACTGCTAAAATTTTAGCTTTGCCGTCACAGGAATAAATGACATTTTAAAATATATTAAAATTGAAAATAGTCATTTTACATTTGAATAATATTTCACAATATTACTGTTTTACTGCGTTTTTATTAAAATAAATGCAGCCTTTGGTGAGCATTTAACTTCTTTAAAAACATTAAAAAATCTTAATTATTCCAAACTTTTGGTTGGCAGTGTTTATATGTAATGTTTATTTTGTGTGTCTTGTATTTCTTCTTTTCTTTTCTTTTCTTTTCTTTTCTTTTCTTTTCTTTTGAATTTAGGACTTTAATATCTCTACCAGTAAACATATTAAATGAAGGAAAGTTTTCCAGGTACATGCATATTTCTAGTCCTATAACATGATGTCTTTCTCTGTAGAGTGTTGAGCACCTGAGCTGGTTGGGACTGTTTAAAGGCATGTCAGAAGGCACCCACAAGCCCTCCCTTTTTAACCATAAAAGAACCCTGCGCAAGACCCGTGAAGAGTGTGAGCATGTCTGGGAAAAGTTCCTCCAAATGAGGTGACATTCCCAAAATGCATTTTTTTGAATGTAATGTGGAAATAGATATAAAAAAAAAATAATAATAATAAAATAAAATTGCTTCTGATTTATTTTCTCTAGTTCTCTGGAGGTTTCTGAAGAGGTGAGACACCAACATTTGATAACTGGTACGTTTTTCACAAAACAAGGCATACTAACAGAAAAACACATACACTTTCTTTTCCTTATGTTTACCAAACAGAATAGTTTTGGCAATTCCATATAATTATTTAACCCGGATATGACTTGTTTTTGTAAATAAATGGAAAAAACAGGAGTCTTCACAGTGGGTGCAGCCACATCAAAGTCCTGCACCTGTCATACATGAATAGGAAATTGCTAGTGAAGCAAAGCACAGCACTTCTAAATTAAGCATAAAGAACATGGCGGAGACTAGGCCTTTCATCTGCCCGAAGGGCCTCATATTAATTTCAATGGTCCTGCTTGAGGTTTACAAATCAAAAGCACTTTTTGTGAGCAAAGGGCTGGAGCTCCGTGTTCATTAATGCAATAGTCTTCCAAGTGGACTTGTTGAAACCAGGCTTCAGCTTCAGATTAATACAACAAGATGTGATTCCTTCTAAGGGGTTAACAGGAAAATAAAGGCAAATGGAGGACGCTGAGATCATGGTGCTGCTCCAGGTGATGTACACAGATCTGGACTTCATCTCCACCTTCAACACTGAGCTAGATGTGCTGCAGCAGTTTCTTTATGAAGTATACTGACGTTACAATAACATTCCCTTTCATAACTTCAAGCCCTGCTTCTGCGTCACTCAGATGGTAAGAGTGTGTGCATCAGCCTCAGGATTTCTTCCAATCACTCCAATTATCCACTTCTCCATCTGCTTGATTAATAAATGTCATGCCCCAGACAGCCATCATTTTAGTCACAGCACTGCGGCCAAAACGTTAATTGTAATTTTACTGGAATCAGCTGTCTGTTTTCCTTAATTGTCCCTTTAAGTCTCTATCCAGTGGGTCATTGTTGTAGTTTACCAAAAACATGAAAAGACAAAATTATAAAGAGAAAATTGATTGCTTTCAAAGGTCACTGATGATTGAAGGTCAGTCATCTGTTGATCCATCCAGCCTTGTGGGCCAGTGAAGACTGAATTAAAAATGAAAAAAAAAAAAAAAAAAAAAAAAAAAATAATAATATATATATATATATATATATATATATATATATAATAAATGTTAATTAAATAATTAATAATTCACATTTTTGAATTTGTATTTGTATTTTTAAAATGATTTTGGGTTTCGTCAACTGGCCTAACAGGAAAAGTCCTGACCACTAATATCTGGGTCCATCCGTTTGTCAGATGTATGGACTGATATGGCTAACAGATCTCAGATGCAAGATTGACAGTACTGACCTCCTCATCAAGCTTACCTCAGCCGCCTGTCATGATCTGATCACACAGGCTACAACAATGCATACCAGGTGAGATAGCTGTTGTCTCAAGATCTGCTGCTTTCAGTACGCAGCATTAACCGATGGAAATATGTCCTGTTTCAGATTAATGCACACACTGAGCTCGCCTAGATGTATAATGACATCTCCCCACTGGAAAATCACCACTGCGCCATAGCTTTTGAAATCCTGGAAAAGGTAAAAACTTTGGTTCTAGATAAATAGTAAACTTTATATTTTAAATGTTTAAGCTTAGACTTTGAAAATCTCCTTAACTTATAATGATATAGAATGTTCAGCATTTATGTTACTTTATGATTTTTTTTAAAATGTAAAAATACATTATATATGTAACTGACAGTAATTTGCATGCTGAATTGTGATTGGTCTTTTCTTTCTTTAAAATATTTAACCATTTATAGTCAACTTCAAACTGCACATAGACTCTGTTTGGAGTAGTTATACTAGCATATTACTCATACTACTTCTGTACTTTGCTAGTATGTCTGTATGGTATGTACATTTTCTATATGCATGAAAAACCAACATTAATTATTTTTCAGACTGAAAGCAACATTTTCCAAAACTTGCCGACAGAGCAATACAAAAGAATAAGAGAGGGCATAATTAAGTATATTATTTATACTTCTATAATCTCTACAGTCATATCTATATCAAACCAAAAACTAGGTTAAAACTGACCAACTTCTCATCACTGCAGGTGTATTCTTGCTACTGATATAACCAGACATACTGAGATCCCCAACAAGTTCAAAGCTATTCACCCTGTGTTCGACTTCAGCAACAAAGATCACAGAGATGTGGTAAGAACAATGATATTCATAAAAGTCTTTCAGTGATCAGACCTTAGCAAACCTATAGCTGCATTAAACGTTCAGCTTTTAGGGCTGTTGCTGATGACAATCCACTTGAAGACACTTCCTGTCTTCTTTAACAGTTGATGATGATCATGATTAAAGCAAGTGACATCTCCAATGAAGCGAGACTTAAGGATGTGGCCGAACATTGTAATTAGATAATGCCTCATTTGCATATTTAAGCATAACATTACAGAAAACTTGTAATACAAAACTGAATGTCTTAATGTACAGTAATTAATTAACTAGGGAAGTGTGGTGATATCTATCAGTCAAAAATTTCACGCCATTTGTGGTGTCTTGCTTAAAATACACTTCAAGATTAAGTTAGTGGAACTTTAGATTTAGTTTTTTCTTCTACACAAGTGTGTTAATTGCACCTAACTTGTAGAGATAATATATAATCTCATTGATTCTTCTTTTTTAAGAGGTCAAGCACCACTTACTCAGAGTCACGTGAGATTAGTGACATTTAAAGACAAACATTTCTAACTCTTACTTCTAACCTTACAGCAACAAATCATTGACCCAGTGCGGAAAGCCTTGTATTACTACACAGAGATGGAGAAAGCTCTGGAGAGGGAGAAACAGAACCGGGCCCAGAGTGAGAAGGTGGTGAAGCCCAGCACCTCAAAAGAGCCAGAAGCTCATCCAGAACCTGGTGGGACAACAAAACCAGTCAACCTGTAATCTAACATCTAACCTCGCACTGTTAAATGTTCATTCTATAGTCAAAATGTAAGTTGAGTTTAAGAATTGTGCTTTAAGGTTTAAAGTAAATTTATTTATGCTACTTTTACCAGCTAAAAATATTGTGTGTGTGTGTGTGTATATATACACTATATATTATATATATATATATATATATATATATATATATATCTCTATATCTATCTATCTATCTATCTATCTATCTATCTCAAACAAGGGTTGAATAGATTCACTAAATATGAATCACACAGTGATACTACTTATATTTTGTCTTTTTCTAATTTAATATAACATTTTTCATTACTAATTATCAGCATAAAAAGTTGAGTGAAAAGTTAAACTGAAAAAATTAATGAATATCAGAATGTGTCACGCATTTGCATTAATGGCAGCATCTGAAATAAAAGTACTTAATAAAACACTAAATTCCCAATATCTGCTGAGAATAGTTTTTCTTTGTCAAGATAGTCTTGAAAATGAATGTAGTGAACGTGCACAGTTGCCCAGAACTGGCGCCAGAAGATGGCGCTACTAGAAGCTACAATTTCACAGGCATGAGAGAGGAGGCTATAAATGGAACTGTATCATTACATTATGAAAATAAGCAAACTGTCATTGTTAATTACATTATAGAAATTGTTATGAATATTGTCTGAAAAAGGTCTGATGTCATTGAATATACTGTGCATCTGAAAATGTGCTAGAGCTGAGGGTCAAAAACAGAATTCATTACAGTACTCTTTTACATTCAAATTTATTTTACAAAAGAAAACTTACTTCATTTTACACATCTATTTCCCAAAAACCATATAGTGTCTCTTTAATCTGACGATGCAAATGGAATATTATGCATGCAGTTTTGCATTTCTCTCAAATACCGTCCTGTACAAGTAATACCCACAATTCCATTTGAACTCCATTTGAAGCCATTAGGTTGCAGAGGCAGGTAAAGCATTAGCATGCAGCACTGTACACATTTGCATAGTAAATGGCTATCACTTATTTTGGATTAATTTCTCATCGTCCTTTACCAACATGCCATTGCATGAAACAGAACTTTCACTAAGGAAAAAAAAAAATCTATTATTCTCAGGAAGGAAGGGAAAAATGGTTTTATCGGGGCAGTGGTATAATATAGGAAGTACATTGTTTGTTTGTAACAAAATGAATTAATTCTGATTAGTTGTTGACAATTTACCACACACAGAATGACGTTTAAAACTATAGGATGGAAATGCTTAACACACTTTTAAATAAATTAAATCCACAGAGCTCTCAACAAGAGGCATAGAAAGAAACCTTCTGTTTGCAAAAGTTGGAAAAAAAATTGAACATGTACCTTATTAAAAAGTTAAGGCATAAAGTTACTTGCAGGGAATGTATTGACTGAAATCAAAATTAATAATACTAATAATAACAGCAATGGTGGTCCTGAGTGTTGGCTACAATACTGACACCAAAAATGACCAAAGGACCTTAAGATTATGGAACATACACCAAAATTTGTAATTCTTTACAAATAAAGTTATGTACATATGAGGGGAAAAACTAATATATATATATATATATATATATATATATATATATATATATATATATATATATATATATATATATATATATATATATATATATATATATATATATATATATATATATATATAATCTATCAGTTAATTTGAGGATGTCCACAAATAGAAGGAGGTTTCATAAGGAGACTAAATAATGTCTAGATTAACTTAGAAAAATGCTTAAAGTGTTGTTTTAGGCATATGATCTTATAGTATAAGGAATAATAATTCCTGAAATATTATTTCAGAACAATACTGTCAACTGGTTCCCAAATTAGCACTTTATACATTTATAGTGTGAATCCTCACTTTCTATATGATTCAGAGAATGTTACTACTTTAAACAGGACAACTGAATAGTATGTTCTTCTTTTATAGTTTATGAAATATTGCACATGGACAATTGAGTGGGCAGGAGAAATGGGGATGGCAGTGATCAGAGAATAAGGACACTTTACCCAAACTACATTAGCTTCTACTGGCCCCTCAACTGCAGTTTAAACGTTTAAAAATCGTTTACTGAATGCTTTCTAATGCTACGTACAGTATATACTGAAAATAGCCTACGGACAGACAGAGTTTCTTTCCTACTGGTTCTGCACACGGCAAATCCAGTAGTTTATTACTATCAAAGCTACCTCTTCAGAACTGCTCACAGGTAGAACTTACAGCAGAATGGAAACTGGATAAATCCAATCATTTCCACACCAAACGTTTTTATATTAACACTCAGATATGATTAAATCTCAACTATATGAAGCCACTGAAGGATATGGACCAAATGCTTTTTGCAGCACAGTAACTATAAATCTGAATCGACACTGATTTTGTTCTCTCTCTGAGCATTACAAACACACAACAGCGATCTCTGTGAGAGGAAACACTGTACAACACATCACAATTAAGGTAATCAAATCAGATTGCGGAACTGTTGTGATTTGCAGTACTGAGAAACTAGTCGAGAAAAATGCAAACGTCAAGATCCAGACAACATTTAAATAACTGTGCTAACATCAACTCAAGCATTGTCTGAAGCTGTGCATGAAACATCATTTAGCATTTTTCATTAAACTAATGGAGAAATATCTAATACAACAGAAAAAATCTGATGTTTTTTTTTATATAATCATGTAAGCCAGCAGCACAACCAAGTAGTTTTGCACATGCAAAGGCAAGAATGACACCTGATTTGTTCACCTGAGCACTTCAGTGTGTGTGAACAGCTTTTGCAAACAGGCCTGATGAAAATAAATAAAGAACAAATTTTACAGATAAAACTTTCACGCAAAACAAACAATAAAAAATGCATTTTATGTTGTATCTTAGTCTAAAGTCTAATTTTAATTCCAATACTTAATGTAGCTGCTACGGCAACCAGTGGCTATACTATAGGTCAGGCACACACTAAATAGTTCAGGACTAGTAGTAGTCATAATAATCAATGACTTGTTTCATAAAGCTTACTAGAACAGAGAAACTTTATGGTGATCCACAGACCTGACTAAGGGTAGGTTTACACAACAACAGTGTACTAAAAACAAAAAAGTTTTGTGTTTTTGAAAAAGTTTTGTGTCCAGACGACAACGTTGTCAAAACGATCCCTGTTGGCAATGTCACTTTGTAAAGAAACACTACGCAAACACGTTAACACGCTTGCGCATCACCATTATCACAAATTCATGTTTTTGTAGTTTGACAACGGTATTGTTTTTAAAAAATGAGCACTTTGATTTCAAAAGTTTGCGTTTTCAGGCCCCCAAAAGGCCGTTTTCTCGTAAATGCATGGCCAAAACGCTTAAAAAAATTTACATTTTTAGTTGAAAATGGTGTCGTGTAAACACTCCCTCAGTGACAGAATGGATTTCCACTCAGCTGCCATATATTTCAATGACACAGCCTACTGTGCCGTTTGAATCAGAAAATAGAGTGTGATATGAGCTCAACAAAACCCCTGAGAATCTCACAAAACATGCTCAGGTCACATTTCACCAAAAATAAATAAGTAAGTATGTAAGTAAGTAAGTAAATAAATAAATAAATAAATAAAGGTACATACATATGTATATATATATATATATAGCATAAAGATTTTTTTAAAACTATAATAATATTATTTTAATGATAATTAAGCACATTTTACCCTCAAATTCTTATTCATTTTCATATGTACAGCATTTTTAACCCATTATTCTGAATAACACTATTTAATGTAATTATTGAAATTTAAATTTGTAAAATGAAAGGCAATACAGCAAATACTATCATGATGCATAATTACAATGTAAACAAACAAAAACAATCTTTGTTTTTTACCGCTGTACTTAAAATAGAGGGGGGATGCTTAATATTCATGAAAATAATGCCATAATTCGAGTCTTAATGGTCCTAAAACAGGCTTCATTGTATTTATATTGTTCATATTTATATGATTTTTTTTCTGCTGATTTTTGGGTGAAATATAATCTGGAAATCTTGTAAGGTTTCATGAGATTCATTTATTTACTATTACTACCAAGTAATGGAGTAATTATAATGATAAAATCTACCTGATACTGGTACTCTGGTGTAATTTTTTGCGACAGCATCCCACTTGTAGGACTGGGCAAAGCGCTGAGTGAACTATAGGCATTATGGTGTACGTAAAAAAGGATAATATGTTGCTATCTTTTGTATTTTGCTCAGAAAAAAGTGTCTGTAGATATCATTACGAAAATAGACTGCGGGAAAAGAAACCTCTTGGATTTTGGCACCTATGAAGCATTCCTGCTTCGTACCTGAGGCTGTTTGGGCAAAATAAGAGACCATCTAACATAAATACTAAAGACAGGAAAAAACAGAATGGTGAACGCATGACACTTTCATTGGCTACTGAAACCGTGCAAAAAGGCTCTGTGCTGATAGGGTCTTGGCACTATTGAGCATTTCTGCATGCCGGCACTAGTTCATGGTGAAAATTAGCATGCCACCACAAAACGTCCTGCAAATATAGACAATGCAGGGCTGTGGTTAGCAATTAGACGCAGGGCTTAGGCCTCTACTAGAAGAAACTGGATGGACTAGATGGTACTATAGTTGTCACTCCTCCAGAAGAGCAACTTATCTCAACCACTGCAGATAAAATCAGCACCTTCAACTGCCTGACAAGAGATGTGCAAGGGCTACAAACAACTGCCTTACATAGATGAACCGGGTGCTCAGATTTTGCTTTTAGTTAAGATGGCCCATATAAGGAGACCTGTGTCGGAGTGAATGCAATGCACTGCATTTTCAGAAAGGGTTTACACAATTACATGAGATTTATCTCATAGCTCTGGCTGTTGTGGTTTGGATGTTCAGAGTCTGTGCCGCGAGTCGTTACTGTAGCCCCCGGGGGAGCCCCGGTTGCGGTGAGGTTTGTACACATCTTGATAGGGATCATGGTAGTCCTCCTCTACCAGAGGGTAGTGGTCTCGACTTTGCTGGGAGCTGGAGGACAGGCGGTTGTGACTCTTCTTTTGCCGCTCATTGTTGTGGTAGTTCTCATCGGACGTCATCAAGCTGCGCCGCTCCATTGGAGAGTTGTCGCTGATGTGATTGCTGTTTTTATTTCTTTGGCTCTGTTGAATGTTTACCGATATTAGCAGCGAAGCCAAGTACAATTTCAAAAAGACATTTTTAATAAACTCAAATAACCCTTTCAGAGGACAGTATTACGCATTTATTTTCAAGCTCCACTTTTAATCACATCACTACATGAGTTTTACATAATTTTAGAAATCTCCAGTTCATTCCTATGGGGCGGAGCTTATCAAGGACTATTAGGAATATTTAAAACTGAGTCCCAAGTCTCCACTCACCTGTAGTCCAGAGATGGCTGTGGGGTACGGTGAGAGTGCAGTGGAGCCCAGGTTGCGTCCCAGCAGAGGGTTCAGAGGAGTGCTGAGGGAAGTGTGAGTTGCACGCCAATAGGCCTCCAGATACTCAGTCAGATGTTCACATGCATCTTCGAGCTGGTTCTCATCCAAAATTACGTCAAACATTTCCTGGAACAGGGCAGGAACAGCAATGTAGTCAGTGTTTTATTTGTCACCTTTTTTTTTCAATGTCTTCCATTCAATCACCTCCCTCTATTTTGGCACATAAAGCCAACTTTTCACAACCGAATTCAACATCAACGAATAAAAATCATATTTTGTGTTACTGAATATCCTGTGTTGCTGTGATACACTACTGTTCAAAAGTCTGGAGTCTTTTGTTTGTTTTTTGAATGAATACTTTTACTCAGCAAGGACATTAAATTGATCATAAGCGACAATAAAGACATTTATCATGCTACAGAAGATTTCAATTTCAAATAAATGCTGTTAATTTGAACTTTCTATTCATCAAAGAATCCTGAAAAATTGGATTTTCCACAAAAAGTACTAAGCAGCACAAATGTTTTCAACATTGATAATAAGAAAAGTTTCATAAGCAGCAAATCAGCATATTAGAATGATTTCTGATGGATCATGTGGCACTGAAGACTGGAGTAATGGCTGCTGAAAATTCAGCTTTGCCATCACAGAAATAAATTACATTTTAAAATATATTCAAATAGGAAAGTTTTTTAAATTGTAATAATATTCCACAATATTACTGTTTTACAGTATTTTTAATCAAATAAATGCAGCCTTTGTGAGCATAAGAAACTTCTTTCAAAAACATCTTACTGACCCCAAACTGCTGAGCGGTATGTCAGATTGTGAAAGTAAATGGGTTGTAAACACTTTAAAAAGAGAAGAATCGGGTTATGTTGTTATTCTGGATACTCACTGGAGGACACTGAGCTAATTTGTCTGCTGCCACCAGCTGTACATTTAAATGCTTGCTTTGAGACTTTCCTCGTGATTTGATCAGCCGTTGCAATACCTGTAAGCACACAAATGCAATATCTATTGTAGTCATAACATCATTCAACTAACAGATATTGTTAACCTTTACCAATTTCTTCAATAAAGAAATGCAACCATGTTACCTTGGGAGAAGACACTTTGACATGGACAATAATAGGAGCTAAAGAAGTCTTGATGAGCTGGGCTGGATGGTTGATCGTGTCGGCATCCAGCACAACCAGCTGAAGGGATCTGGCCAATTCAAAGATTCGCTCGATCTCACTCTGAACCTCCGCTGCCAAAAAGAGAAAACATTCAGCATGATGTCAACATGCTGACTTAGAAGCAGTAAACTATTAACTTGCATCCAGTTAGAAATACTCAGTGGCAATTAAAGATGAGCTGACATACCCAGGTTGGATCTGGTGTTGGATCTCTCAATAATGGCTCTCTTACTAGGGTTATTCAGCACAGATCTCTTGGCCAAAGAGATGTCTGCGGTTACTCTTGTAATTGATATCCTGAAATCAGGAAATACATTTTATGGAATGTACCACACAGATATGAAAGGTATTCAGAATCCACAACGCATTAAAAGTTGTCCCTCACCTGCCTTCAAACCTGTGTTTCAGGAAGTCAAAGAGCGCTTTCTGCATCATATCTGTCACCTGTGTTCAAACCCATGAGGACAGCAGAATAAACACAATTATGAGCAAAAAGGAGATTTTTATTTGAAAGATTCATTGGAAAAACTACTTTACTTCAACAGTGTCTAGCCAGGAACTGACAAAAAGTACAGTCTGTCTTAGTGTAATTCACCCAAAAATGAAAATTTGCTGAAATTTTACTCATTCCATATCATCCAAGATGTAGATGAGTTTGTTTCTTCATCAGAACAGATTTGGAAAAAAATAGCATTGCATCACTTGCTCATCAATGGATCCTCTGCAGTGAATGGGTGCCGTCAGAATGAGAGTCCAAACAGCTGATAAATACATCCACAAATAATCCACACAAATCAATTAATGACTTGTGAACCAAAAACCTGCATCCATCATTAGGATGCACAAAATATGAGTCCACAATGAGTCCATAATGCTTCTTCCTGTTGTCCTCTCACATCAAAATCTACAGATATACTGTATTTGTTTAGAACTGTTTTGGACAGTTTTTGCTTGCAAACAGCTATCTGTGCATATTTCTCCCCTGATTCAGACAAGGCGACTTTTCACTGGAAAAAGCAATGGATAGTAAGCAATGGATAGACGACTCATATTTTAGCCTTGAAGTTAAAAACGTCTAGATTTGTTTATTACAAACATTCAGATTGTCGCTTTACAAGACATTATTTGATGAACTGGAATCGTGTGGATTATTGTGATGCTTTTATCAGCTGTTTCAACTCTAACGGCACCCATTCACTACAGAGGATCCATTGGTGAGCAAGTGATGTAATGCTAAATTTCTCAACATCTGTTCTGACTCATCTTAGGTGAACTAGTCTTTAAATTAATGTTTGTAAAAGAGCATATGACATATATTCTTAAATAATGAGCTTAAATGATCAAACACATCTGTTTATCTTTCACAGATCAATCATGATATATGCTCCAAGGTGCATGACTAGAGATCAACTCTAATATTCAGATGGTGCATGCTAACATACTTGTCACGCTGATTTCAGGGATGGTGGTTGTGTTTTTTTCCTCTGTTTCTAATTTCAACCATGCCATGCTCCATTTTTGAGACTGGCATGTTGTACCCAGAAGGTTGTTGCCTTGGCAACTCTGGTTGGAGATGATGACTGCTATTCAGTGACAAACCGACATCCCCTCTCGCTTGCTGCTTAAGAAGTGATGCCCTGGTTACCATGTCTAAATATACACACGCACACACCATAGGGATTGGGGGAGGCCTACCTCATATCCCTTAAGTGATGGGCCAACTAAGACCACCGGCCTCATGGAAGGGACCACATCGTATGGAGGAATGTGCTCGGCCTGGAAAATAAACAGTAATTTGATGTGAAACAATATGCCTTTTATTTGCACCACAATAACCCCATACTGATTACTGCATGAACACTGCAATAGCTCGAAAGTTTGTTACAATAGTATAGTATTTTATTTTTTATTAAAGCTAACTCACCACTTTCTGTTTCTGTTTACCTGTGATGATGGAAAAGAGGAATTTTAAAAAGTAGAGCCACAAAAACAAATGTATCAAAATCTGATGCATCTTTTCTCTACTTAAAATTTAAAATTAAAATAGAATTAAATAAATAATATTCAGCATTTTCAATTCCTAGCATTCTTCCTGTATGGTTTTTAATATTACACTAAATTTCACTATACAACACAGTCTCAACAAGTTTCTCAGCCATATTTATTTTGTGTCAAGGGGCATTAACAAGATATGAAATGTCAGTTTGGACAACATTAAAAAACAGACATGTTTCCCCTGTTTGCTTTTGGAAAACATCAATTTATTCTGTAATTTCTCTGAACATTTTTATAAAACCAGCCTGTAAACTGGACTTGAACAGTTTACTAAGGCTGAAGACTGAAGCTGACCTGCAGAAGCAGGGTTGGGCTTGAAGGTGCCTGACACCATTTCACCCAGACTGGAAGAAGAGTTCCCACTGGACTTCCTATAGGGGCAGAATAAAGAATAGGGAATGGTGGTAATTAAGGACTGTTAATTAAATAGTTAAAAAAAAAAAAAAGAGCTCATCACATTGCATGTCTAATTGGAGTTCAGTTATATTCTCAGGAATAAATAATTAGTATTTCTTATTTTTAAATTAACTTAACAGTCAGATCAAGTTTGGCATTTTAAATGTTAATTTTGTGTTAACATTTGGACAGTCTGACTCGTGACAAAGATGTTAGAAGCTAGAATATGCTATAAAGTCAACACTCTATTCATATTTGTTATTGTGTTTAAAGTAGGTTTAAGAGTTGGGGTATAACCCCGGTGTCCAGGCCAAATTCCCTCCACTGGCCCTTGTCAATCATGGCCTCCCAATAATCCCCATCCATTGAACTGGCTCTATCTCTCTCTCCTCTCCACCTGTAGCTGGTGTGTGGTGAGAGCACTGGCGCCGTTGTCCTGTGGCTGCCGTCGCATCATTCAGGTGGATGCTGCACACTGGTGGTGGTTGAGGAGAGACCCCCCACATGATTGTAAAGCACTTTGGGTGTATGACAATAAAGCGCTATATAAATGCCTCATTCATTCATACTTCCACACAATTAAAGTGCATTAAGTACAAAATTTGTTGTTCCAATATAGCAGACTTTAAGTATACCAGTTTAGTATACTAAAAGTACAGTTGTAGGGTATTTTTATTAAATCCATAAATACGTAAATGTATTTGTAGTATACTTGGCATGAAATAAATGTATTTCAAATGCATTTTAGCATATTTATTTTTCACTAGGGAAGTACTATGTAAATATCTTGAAGGATCTATCTGGATCACTATTTTAGACATACTACATTTTTCCTTTGTTAAGGAAAGAACAGCAGTAAAGTACAAATGCCTTTGTCCTTCAAACCCAAACATTTTATCTGAGAGAGTGGTGAGGTATGACTACTGCGTGACTCAACACTGCTGATCACTGCTGTTGAGAAAGAATGCAGCATCTCATTCAAAGGGTTTATGTGTCATTTCTTTCAATAAACACCTACAACTATGACCGATCATGCTCAGTATATGAAATGACATTGCGCTAATTCCAAAATTAGTTGTCCTGTGAATAATCACCCGTCCTGTGTTCTAAATAGAACAATGCTACAATAAACAATGAGGAACGAGGGCATTTATAATCATCCTGAAATTTGGTTTTTGAAATTTGCACAGTGGAAATCTACCACATTTTTCATTAACTTTCATTATCTTCTTTGATGATAATGGCTACTAATTTTTTTGTTTTTATAACTGACCACCAATGGCTTGTCAGTAATTCAAGGGAAGACAAATTTGCATCTTTGTGTATTTAGCCTTAAAAACTGTTTAAGGTTCAGCGTAACACTCATTACTCATACAGTACATGTATATCCTCTTGCAAGTCAGTCTTACCCATGGAAGCGGCCCCTTTTTTGTTCCTGCTGTAAGCGAATGTTCTCTAGTTTTAAAGGACTGGGGATGAAACCGATATCACAACCTTCCTTCACCAGTCGCCCAATCCACCAGTCATTGTTGTACTTCTGTAAAAATACAGAGAGGACAAAGGAATTTGTTTAAAGTCCATTTATAAATGGATACAGGCTTTCATTAAATAAATGCCCTCTTCACCTCCTTGATGTGAAGGAAGTCTTTAGCATCAAAGGAAATAGCAGTGCCAGCGACAGGGACGTCCTCATCCAGGGCACCACAGTAGCTGACGTTTGTTCTCACGGCAAAGGCCACTGCTTTGGCCTAAAACAGATTAAAACAGTGTTTGAGCAACCTGATAATAGAAACTAAATGCCTCTAAAATAGTTTCTACAATTTGCTATTTTAAAAATTAATAAAAATGGCATAGGCACAGTACAGGTAGCTCTGGTTAAGACAGTCTGACCTTTGCCCTCTCCAGTTGAACGGTGGCCTGCTGTTCTTTCTCCTGCCGGCCGCCTTGCTCCTCATCCAGAGAGACATCTGAGTCAGATGGTCTGCTAGTGTAGGAATCGGCTGAACCCTGCACACACATTGTGAATACCTATCAATTTATTGCCATTTACACAAAGGCACCTTATGTAAACAACCCCAAGAATCCTAAAATGTATCTAGATGATTTAGAGTGGATGTGTGCTACACTAAACAAAGGATATGTGGGAGGAATAACCTTTACTTTGCTCTTGCTTGTCCATAATGACACACATTTGTGTTACACACATAGTAATTTCATTGTTTTATCTAAATGGGTTTAGACTGCATTAAAAGGTTGTTTTAAATAACTATTCATTGCAGTGCATCAAGCAGAAGCTGCTAGTTTTAATAATCTTTCATGTTAAAGGGTTGGAAAAAATGTTATTAAATAAACCGTAATAGCACAGAAAACCTTAAAATAGAAGCAGCAGTAATAGTGTATTGACACATTATCAAGGAGAATGTGGTAAGCATGAATGGGTTTATGGGCTGATGGGTAAGTTAAAAGGATATTTAGCTATCACTGCTATATTTTTTCCATCACAGAAAAAAACCCAGACAATTTCTGATTATTAAATTTAGTGCTGAAATTATTATACACTACTGTACAAAAGTTTGGGGCAGTAAGATTTTTTTAAAGAAATTAATACTTTTATTCAGTAAGAACACAATAAATTTATCAAAAGTGACAGTAGAAGAGCTTTATAATGTCACAAGAGATTTAGATCTTAAATGTTATTCTTTTGAATTTTCCATTCATCACTGGATGCTGAAATGTTAAAATATAAAACAAAACAATTCAATAAGAAATGTTTCTTGAGCAGCAAATCAGCATATTTGAATGATTTCTGAATGATCATGTGACATCACTACAGGCTGAATTATATCTGAAAATATATTAAAATAGTAATTGTAATATTATTTCAATATTACTGTTTTTACTGTATTTTTATTCAAACAAATGAAATAGAAAAAACAATAAATGACAGGTAAAATACTAGAAATTCCACCATAACGTAAATGTAAAGGCATTGAATAAGCACACTTCCCAGCTTGCATTCTGAGGAACCTGAAATTATGAATACAGAATTAAATTCCTTTTAGACACTTCATGCATTATCACAAACAGGCGACAAGGCAGATGTGACACTTAGCAATGAACCCCAGTCCGGTAAGTGTGCAGTAAACAGGTCTGATGCTGACTTCACAGTGTTTGTAAAGCTGAGAAATGCATGTGCAGGTGTTGATGCACAGGCTGATGGAAGCAATGAAGAAAACAGGACCAGATCAAAGACAAAATGACTGAAGCTGATAGCCTCAGAGTCAGAACTATGGATGTCTTTGTCAAATGTATTATAGGGAATGAAAAAGAGAGAGGGCAAATGGATCAAAAGTCCCATAGGAAAGACAAACCCCAAAGAGATCTCTTTAAAATATCTGATTCACAGTGATCTCAAAAATACTACAAAATGTCATCGGATTTACAAAAGTATGCAAGATTTAAATATGAGCTAAAACATTTCTCATCAAATTCTCATCAAGCCAAGAAAAAATCTTGCAGTGAGCTATGATATCCATATTAATTTACAGTACTTACTCTAGGTCAACAACTGTCTTTTTTTATTCCTTCAAAACAATTTATAGAGAACATAACATAAATAGTCTTTTATTTTCTTGGAATGGCAGGGAACTACTGGTGAGATGAGGTATGGAGGAGTCAGTCTAAAACCAGAATGGCAATTTATTGAGAGCAAGAGATGCAATGAATGCAAGAGCAACATGTGCTTTGATCTACTAATCAAAAGATTGTGCTCAAAGCTAACAGACGCCTTGAAGGTTCATTAACCCTGTAGTTGTGTCCCATAAGAACATACCAACTAATTTTATAATCCACTAGCATTCTCTTTATCACTGCAATACAGTCATCCAGAATTAGATACAGAATTTTTTTTCTCCAACACCAGCAATTACTGTACATGCCATTAAAGGAATGTTAAAATGTACTGAATATGCGGGTTAATTACTTATCACAAAAAATACATTCAATCAAATATCTTACCTAATTTAACTAAATCCCTTGTAAATGACTATAATAACGAAGATGGTATTACTTAAAGCGCCATATTATATTACAACATATTATATAAAAGGTCTTCTAGCTGTCAAGAAAAATAACATCAATGTATCCCGTGACGCAGTTTGACAGATGATGCCCATGTCTATGTTTT
Source organism: Spinibarbus caldwelli (assembly GCA_039654775.1). Classification (NCBI taxonomy): domain Eukaryota; kingdom Metazoa; phylum Chordata; class Actinopteri; order Cypriniformes; family Cyprinidae; genus Spinibarbus; species Spinibarbus caldwelli. The sequence continues at coordinate 10,897,993 of CM077232.1, forward strand.
CTGTGCTGGGGTTGGTCTGAAGCAGTCTGATGTTGTTACCATCACAAGAGCTATAAAATACACCCTATTTCTCAACCACCTATCTGCAGAGAGATTGTACTGCATTAAACCTAATCCAAAGCAAAAAAGAAAGAAAATGGTGAAACAGAACACCATACAAGTATCTGAAAGACACTGAACTATAGTACAGTCAAGAGCAACTATGATAGAATCAGAAACAATGTGACACAGAGTCAACAAGGCTCAATAAAAGAGGAAAATGATGGTCAGAAGCCAGAAAAGAAGTGTAAAAACTAGGGACTTGTTTGCTTTGACATGAGAAAAAAACAAAATCTTTAATATTGTTTGTTAAAATTACATTTCAGTTAAATATCTCAAATAAATCATGCATATGTATACACTGCCTTTCAAAAGTTTGGGGTTAGTAAAGAAATCTCTTATCCTCACCAATGCTGCATTTATTTGATTAAAAATACTGTAAAATAATTTTATTAATATTTAAAATACATTTTTTATATTATATTTTAAAAATTAATGGCAAAGCTGAATTTTTAGCATTCTTCAGTGCCACATTATCCTTTAAAATCATTCGAATAGACTGATTTGGTACTTCTTATTAATGTTGAAAATAACTGTACTGCTTAATATTTTTGCAGATTTTTTTTTTGTATAATTTTTTCAGGATTCTTCGATAAACAGAAAATTCAAAAGGAAAAGCATTAATTTGAAAAAACATTATACTAAAATATATATTTGAGGATGATGCAGCTAAGTTTCTCACAAAACCCAATTTCTTTTTACTAAAAAAAAAAAAAGGTTTCATTCATTCCTACATCCACCGTATGAAGGTGTTTATTTTTTTATGAGTGGCCTGCCTCCTCTTTCTTACTGTCTCTGATCTGGTCCTGTCTGGATGCAGACATGTTGAACAGACTGCAATTCCAAACCTCTGAACAGATTGCAATTCCATTTTGTGCTTAAAACTCAGAACTTTAAGAAGTGTGTGTTAAAGATGCTTGATGATTCTTAAAAAGACAATCTGTTATATTGGCAAAAATTCAAAGAACCTTGAACAAGGGACCCAAACAAAGATAAAGGGCTGAAGAAAGAACAAAGACTAGAGATACGGCAGTTCGATGAAGCTCAGATGCCAATGCACAAGCACACACACGCATCCCAGCTGAGATGCATCGTCAAAGAGATTCTGATTCTATTCCTGGTATCTCCTCAAAGGTACACTGAGACATCCATTATGTCTATCTGTATGATATTATCACTTCTGCAAAATTTATGGTTACTCACTTTTGCCAAGACAGATGCCTCTAGTACTGTGGGAGATGAAGGAAATGGATGAAAGGTGCACAAGATGTATCATTCTTTTGTTTTAGGTAACTTAGCAACTAAGGATGAAGCAACTATTGTGAATAGTGTCTGGCAAAGACCAACTTAGAACAGTTCAGAATTGGTTCTGGTCTAGCTGCTGGACCATCAGTATCTCTAGATCTCCATCTCTGTTCACTTAATGACTAGACACCACTAGACACTTCAGTTTTTTAAGCTCACAACCCTGGCCATCACAATGCCCTCACTACCGGCCATCACATTAGATCATGGACCTCCATGGTCAGGAAAGTCATGTGACCAATGTTACATAAGGGGATGTGCACTGAGGCGAGTCAAGTCACAGGAGCTGCATCTGCTCTTGATGACATCAAAGCCCCTCATAAAAAAAATCATTCTCCAGCACGCCTTAGGACCACTGGACGGTCAAACTATTCGGTTTAATACTGCAACACAAACAATCTGAATCTTTAAACTGAGCTGACGCACAATGACTTTTACGAGTCAACAAACACTCATATATTATGGCCCATCATAGCATTTGCATGTGTTGCTGTATTATCTAGTTCAGTGGATCTCAACTGGTGGGTCACGAGGGTCTGATCTAAATAAAAGCAATGCTAAATGCAAATACAATGCAATTGATTATATAAACATGCAGTTATTATAGCAAAAAGGCTTTTAAAGGAAAATTATGTCAATATTTACTCCCCCTCATGTTGTTCCAAACATATATGACTGTGTTTCTTTTGTGGAACACCAAAGAAAATATTTAGAAGAATGTTGGTATCCAAATAGTTTCGGGTCCCATGCTGGTATCCAAATGGTTTTGGGCGTTTACAGAATCTGCAGTCAGGCAATCACTTCACTTTAGAAAACATTACACCCCATGGCCAGCTGGTTTGCTTCCTCTATGCTGCCGACTCAGCGATACCAATGGTTGGATGGAGAGAGATGGCAGGGTGCGGGACGGGAACATTTCCCCAGCAGATGATAGCACAGTTCCTCTTTCACAGGCTGCCAGCACACTTCAACCTGAGGTCAAATATTTCATTTTCAAGCAATGAACGGTTTAACTGTTGAACAGTTATCATCTTTTTACACATAGTCATGTATAAATTACTCATTTTGAAAATATTAAAATATTTGAATGTTTTATTATAAAAATAAGTTAATTTTAAATCAATTTTTGATAATTAAAATTACCTTTGAATATTGTGACGATGTCACCATATTGGCCATGCAATGTTTGGCGTGACACATTGATGAGAGGGTCATAATTACATTTAAATACAGATACTGAAGGCATGATTCATCTGCTGCCCTGTCCAAAGTCAATCCCATAAGAGAGATTCTCAGAAACGACTTGGACTATCAGGTCAGTTTTACTAAATGCGAGTTATTGAAATTAAAATGGTTAATTTAAAAGTTAAAAAATTTAAAAAGAAGACAACGTTGAGGTATTTCATTAAAAAAAAATTTAATATTAATATTTTCTCAGTTAGATTTATTCAAAGCGATCATTTTATATACTTTTTTTTCCCCTGAGAAAACCCCACCACCATTTTTTCCCACCATTTTTCATCTTGGTTTTAATAGATTGTCTCTTCGGACTGTGGAGAGTTTTGAGTCCTGCAAGTTAATGTTAACTTAGTACTCTGATATTATAATAAAAAATAAAAAGAAAATTTTTCATTATGACTTGCTGTATGTGCATGTATAAGCTGTATACACACACACACACGCACACACAAAATATAAATAAATGCTTTTATACATGTACAGTATATATTAGAATATATTTTTAGATATTAGAATGTTAGTTACTGTGTTTAAGAATCCTTTTTAAGGATTTACTCAAGAATTTCATTTAGCTACCGTCTGGGGACAATTTTGTCCCTAAATGACAGTATAGACAAGTAAACTCACACACACAATGGCTGAACTACATGCAGCTTTCATGTACTCTGCCTCAGTACGTACACCATTATCTAACCACGTCAAGTGTGTGGGCTTGGGTTTGTCAAGCCACACGTTCTGCTTATCTTCAGAGATTGCACGCCGTGAACATTTTTCTGTGATGCCAGTGAGTCTGAGAGCATTTGGGGCACTCAAAGTCCACTACACTGCCCTGTATTTCTTTGAAAACAAAAGCAGTTAAATCGGTCAGTGAAAAAGCATCCTCCAGTGAGCAGATATGCAGACGAATCACGAGGGCTGAGGACCAATGCAGGCAAGAGCAGTGGGTAATTACAGATAAATCTCTCCACAACACAGCATGAGATCACTACCATTTAGGGCCACATCTGATGAAAGCAAATACTTAACCCTAAAAAGAGATGATGATGAAAGCTTTGTGTCACATAGAAAGCCATGAAAGGTACAGTACTTCTAATATCTGACTAAACTGATCTTTAAATCAGTTGCTTTCAACTGGTGGGTTGCAACCCAAAATTGGAATTGAGTCCTTGAACAGTTACCTTGAAAACAGCATGTTCATGAAATGCAATTCTTTCTTCTATAGAACACAAAAGAAGATTAAAAAAAATAAAATAAAAAAGTATGCTTCCGTGTGGTTCTTCAGAATATTTTTGTGTTCTGCAAAAGAAAGAAAAGTCATACAGGTTTGGAACAACATGAGGGTTAGCGAATTTATTTTCATTTTGGGGTGAACTATCATTTCAGCTGCTCTTATTAAGTTAACAATTCACTTAAAAGAATTAGTTTAAAAGAACAGTCATTATCATCCATTCTTCTCAAAACATTTACCTTAAAACTATACTAAAAACAATCACTTTCACTTTAAATGCAGTATGAGACAATGTCTGAACTGGTAGGTTGAAACTTACGTGGCTGCTTTTATTAGAAAGCAATTCCATACATAACAGTGCGGATCTAGTTTGGACAATTAGACTAACAATATGGAACACCATCAGTGTCATAAATATAAAAAACAGGATACATGAAACAATTACACGCAACGAATAGTACCCGGTTGAACCCTCCATTACCTTTAATATTCATAAGCTGTAAGGGAAGAGGAGAAAAGAGAGGCAGACACAATTAGACCACAAGGTTATATTAAGATCATCAGAGGCCACAAGATATGAACTACTTTGTCATTATTTCATTCTTACGACATAATTTCCATGATATTTCTACACCATATAATTCCAGAGAAAATACTTACTGCAGGGTACTAAATTGTCCTCCACACAAATTAAACAGCCTCTCAGCATTTCACAGTAGAGAACAGATACTTTGTACTAGATAGATTTGGGCTTATAAATAATTTATTACTTATGGAAATCAGACAAACTTCATTGGACCCTCCTGATTGGATCCCTACTGGTATGTGGTGTGAACACCTGCTGCCTAATAGACAGAGCTAAAATGGGTAATTCACCACTGGCAAGAAGGGCTTTTAATAAAACTAACTAGCGAACTAGTCCTTTAACTACATTAGAGCGCTTTATCAGTTAGCTGACTGGAGATAAATCACAATGATTTCCTTCCAAGAGCCACTGATCAATGAAAGCTTAACAGAATGCATTTGGTATTTAGGTTGTAAATGGGATGTTATGTTAACATATATGACGGTATATAACAAATTCAGATTTTCTGCTCAATTTTTTTTTTTTTTTTGAGGCTGTTAGACAGTCAGTGACTTGTTTAAAGGTGACACACCTACAGTAAATAGTAAATACACAATATATTCATCATAAAAAATAAGAATTTAATTTTTTAAAAGTGTCACAAGATGAGACATAATGAATATATTTTAAACAAAAAACTGAACCTTTCTGTTCAAAACTAAACGTAACTCATACATATTAATTATTCATATAATATTTTATGATTCTCACCAAGGCTATATCAATCATTCAATTATGAGAAATGTCATAATGATGAACAAAAACAAACAAACAAACAAACAAATGTATGGACATAACACATAAGATGTTGGTCCTTGCATCCCCACAATTATGATTTATTGTTAAGGCTTATGGGGAAAAAAAGACTTCCTTTTTTCAGAACATCTTATGTCTAACTAATAACACCAACATACACAGAAAATAAAAAGCCTACCTTCAAACCAACTCACAATTCTGAACTGCCAGCTTCCTATTATGAAAAGTGCAAAAGTGGGAGAGAGATGTTCACCCAAAAATGAGTTTTTCCTGTTCATGTGCTTTCAAAAACTCTGTTCTGCTGTGAAACATAAAATATATTTTGAAAATTGTCTCCGTGGAAGTCAGTGGGCTCCAATGTCATTTGATTTCCTGCAGTATTCAAAATATCACCTCTTGTATTCCACAAAAGAAAGAAATTCATAAAGGTTTGGAACAAAACAAGGGTGCATAAATGAAGACAGAATTGTCAATTTTGGGTGGATCTTCTGAGGAACATAAAATATATTTTGAGATTTGTTTCAGTGAAAGTCAATGGGCTTCAGTGTTGTTTGGTTCCCAGCGTTCCTCAAAATATCTTTTGTGTTAAGCAAAGTCATATACGGCCAAAAATTGATAAGATCATATCAATTCATGTTCCAGCCCTGACTTTTGCCAGTGGTAACACTGAGTGTAATGTGGATAGTTTGTGATACATGTTAAAAAAATAAGGCTGCACAAATCTTGACACTTGTGACTTGCTGAATTAAGAGACTGGCCTTGACTTGGCTGTAACCAGTACAGACATCAATGCTGAACATTATTGCTACTTCCATGGGACTCATTTATATCTGATCTAATGATGCTAATTAAATGAGCCCTCCATTACAAGCAGAAACAAAGTGGCACTTTAAGCAAGCGTTTCTTCTGAGAGTAGCTGAGGACACACTGACAATCAGACAAAAACAACAATGCATACAAGCTAAGAGGAACTAAACCAGTAAGCAGTGTGGCATTATAACCGACAGCTCAATGATACGGAATAACAGGCTACAACAACAGCTGACTGATGCTCTCCCTCGACTGCCTCTTCCACGATGCATATGAGAAACAGAGCGAGGTTTGGAGAAAGAGTGGAGGTGACAGTGAAACAGAACCCACACACATGCACACACACATATGGATCCTCTCCCCTCCCCCAAAACACTCACTGGGACCAGTAGCACCATCTACAAGCTGAATTCCTCCAGTCATCCTCAGAGCATTTGTGTAAGCATGCATTCATTGAAAAGACCTTTAAGATGCACACATAGACCCTTACTCACCGAGTCTTCAAATCCATGCAGGTACAAATTGTCGTACATGGAGGTCTGATATTCCCAAGAGATCACCTTAACGATCAAATGCAAATGTGGGATAAGGAAGCTCCAGCGAGAGAACGTCTAACAGGACTCTCTTACAATCCCCTTGCCCACAGAAAGACCACCGAAGGAGGAATGTCAAGCAGACGGCAGTCGCCCCTTTCGCTCCTGAAGCCAGCGTATTGTATTAATGAGGATGAAGCGTGATCGATCACATCATAGAGAAGTGGGGCTCTCCCCAGAGGCTGCAGAGACCTGGCATTTTATCAAGCTTCCACACACAGAGCAGGAAAACAGAGCCTTCCTCAATAAGAAGCTGGTTACAAAGCAGAGAGGCTGTCTTCTGATTGGCTGAGAGGAGCTCCAGTAAGAAAGGATAAGTGCTCTCTTCTGTTGACTGTTAAAGGAGGAGGAGAAGGGGTCTGCAGGGTGCTGACAGCATTCCACTCCTTGACCACTGGGTTTTCTGCAATTTTTTTCTTGCTGTTTCTATTTTTGAGCATCCTGGATCTCACCTTTTTTTTTCTTCATCCTTTTCTCTCATCCATGTTCACATACATACTCCGCTATTCGTTTCACAATTCATGCATTAGTTCACATACACTGCAAAAATTAAGTTTTTGCATAATTAAAATAAGGCAACAGCTTCCAATTTCCAGGGAAAGCTAGAACTGAAAAAACATGTACATTGAAAGCAGTCTAATGATGGATGAAGACGTCTGCTAAGTACGTAAATGTAAATTGATAATATTATGTTTCATCTGCATGAAAGTGCTTGCTGTCTTAAACTACTGACAACATTTGAGACAAAAGCATGTTTAAAATACTGTAAAATGCCAAACACAAACCTCCACACTTGGTTTATGAAATAAAACAAGTGTAAACATCAACTAACTGATTTTACTTTTGAGTAACAACAAATGCATCCTGACAACACAATACTAAATATGACATCCAACTCAAAAGGTGCAAACAATCGCAACCATATTAATTATTCATATTCTATCGCATAATGGGAAAATGATAAATGGAGCTAAACCGCAAACCATTTTCTAATGTAGGCCTAAGGCCTATTTTAGTTAAACAGCTAAATTGAGAAGCATTACTGCTCTTCCTGAACTTTAAAATTGAAAAACTACAATAAAGTGAATCTCTACAAAGCAGTAACATATTTCAGCATTATCTACCTCTGAAAAAATAAGAAATTTAAAAATTTACCAGTATAATGCAGTGTAAATCTGTATACAACACTGACATAACACAAAACACCCATCCTTATAAACGTCCCAGGTCCCTAAATCTCTGCATTTATGGCAGGTGTGAATGATGAAACATAAAATGAGAGCTTGACATGACAGTACTGAACCAGACTGTTCCTCCGGGAGTATCAATACCTCTGCTTTGTGTAAATACATCCCCATGAATGTGGAGAAGCTATAAAACATCCACCCCATCTTGGGGTCACTGGGATAGGAGCATGAAGCTATTACCAGACATAACAAATACACAGCTTTTTCCCTAAATCTGAACCTGTGCATCTTTTAAATATTACTGTTCAAAATTCAATCATCGCTGTTCAAATAAAATACATGGTGTCCCTGGACAAACAAAATAAAAGGAGCCCAATATGAGACATATTTCCATAGAGATTTATGTATCATTAAACATCCAATTTTTAAGGTTGTGTTGCATTTCTAATTCTGTTATTGGTTCATATTTCCCTTGATATCACTCCAGCTACTGAAATAATAAGAAAACTGCGACCAATCAGGTCTTTTCAAGTAATTACATGGAAATGAACTAACTGCTGTTAATTAATCACTGCTCTCTCGAGTATAAAACTCTGGGACACATCGCCCCCTGTAGTTCACAATGCACATCTACATGCCTGCTTTTCTACTGAAACTAATTATTCAGAGTAAAAAATGACTAAAACACACTCACCTCTTTAATCTACTCTTAATCAAATAAACTCATGAAGAGTCTATAGACATCAAAGAGAACAAGAGCAATTATTACATTTCTCTGTTTCAACTGGATCCACCGAGAAGCACATGATGAGATAATAATGCAAAATATAATCTATTATTAAAAATAATTATATATTGAGAGAATGAATATTGTTCATGATATGAAATATTTATATCCACCAATAAAAGAATCATAAAGTGCATCTTAATATCCTAACCCTGTAATCATTTTTGTTTAATTTTGGTTTCCTTTTAATGCTTAACTGTCATTTGAATGGCTGTAAGAATTCTACAAAGAACCCACTTGCTTTGTTGTGATTGTTGATTATGCACACTGTTTCCTGATTCTTGCCCACTGCTCTTGAGCTTTTCTGGGGCCTATGGTCAATAAACACAGCAGGGAAGCAAAGAAATAAATGAATTACTAAAGAGTTTAGCCATGTGACCTATACCAGCGAGATTAATAATTTATACAAGCTCCCAATGATGATTTTAAATGCGTTATTATGGATAACTATAAAAACTGCAACAACTTCCAACAGCTTGGTTTAACAAATCATTTTAAGTCTCTCTACATTAAAATAGGCAAAGTTCAAGTAAGTTTTTATATACATGACTACCTGCAGTCTTGTCTTTAACCTTGATCTCAGCAGGTTTTAACCACCCCTGGATTTTCTCGCCTCATTTGAGCAGATCTCTAAGACACAAACAGGCTTAGAAGCAAGACGTTTCCTCTCAGTGCCATGCTATGCTCTATAATAATCATCTGGAGATGCATAGATTCATTTTCCAGAGGACATGGGAGTATGTATTAACCTCAAACCATAAAAATGCAAACTGTACAAAAAGTCTACCATCTAAATCTGAGGTTTTCATAAATGACTGGGAGGCTCAGAGTGAGGAAGAATTTAACCTGAACCTAGTTATGATCTCATCTAAAAATATATACATATGCAAACTTTATAATGTAGGGTGTCCTCAATGAAGGGTCTTGGCTGTGAAACCACCTCTATGTCCAGAAATAGAGTGTCCTGGAAGTCAGTCAAAAAGCTGAATTCCCAAGGTTCTTTGGGGACCTAGATTCTAGAATCATCTGCAGATAGACTGCAATGCTGCGTGCATAAGGTGACTGAATATACCAATACGTTAAAGCTATTTCTCTATTACAGCACTAACAAAATTGCAACTATAGCAGTTCATTGCTTACAAATTTGTAAAAATATAAGAAATTCTAAAAATGATTCCTACCATATACAGTAAAATAGATATATATTTTAAGACATAAACAAACAAAAAAATTTGTAACAAAGCAATACACATTTTATAGTAAAATATTGTTAAAATTATAGAATGTATATAAATTTTCACTTAATAAAGTAAGAATTCATCTGGAAAGAGGCATTAGCTGTGTGGATCATTATATTTATTTAGAATAGATTTATTTATATTTATTTTGCAGATTTTTTTATTTGTTTCTTCTTAATAATATAACAAATCTAAAATATAAAATAGTCACCAAAATTCCATCTCATAGTGCTTATAACATCACTGTTTTTACAGTGAAATTTAAAAAAGAATTACAGTAAATGCTGTTTGGTTACAGTATAGGAATGAAGGATTATTCCTGTCCACATTATGATTTAATACACAAATCCTGTGCCTTACAGCAGCACAAACTCTGCAGGGAATGCTGTACAGTCCTCAAACATGTGAACAAGGGTAGATTCAGGGACAGCTAGAAAATGCCACATTGCAGGCATCAAGGTCATTGGTTTCCCCTGGGATACTTTCTTCTTCTGTGCAAACTCGTATATCTAGATGCATCTGACAACAGGCATTACATCATATTTCCATAAGGAAAATGGACTCTATGATTTCATACTGCATGTGCTGAAAGATTATTTACAGGCTTGATTTCAAAATTCCAAATCTCAAAATCTTGTTTTTTTTTTTTTTTTGAGATGTTATGAAGATCCATGCCAGCTCTATTCAGCTAAATGTCAAACAAGTTCAGTTGGAAAGGTAGCCATGAGCAATTCATATTCATCTGATGACAGCAAGGATTCGTCTGTTGCTTGGAAACCAAATGACCTGTTCAAAAAGCTCCACAAGAGTATAATTCTTTGAAAATCACATCGAATATATATACAGAGATAGAGACAGAGAGAGACAGAGAGAGAGAGAGAGAGAGAGAGAGAGAGAGAGAGAGAGAGAGAGAGAGAGAACTGTACAACTTGTACAAAGTACATTTCTAAAGGATTGTAGTATATTACGGACACTTGTTTCTGTCATGACAAAAAAGGTAATTGCAACTTTTTATTTCACAATTCTGACTTTTTTCCTTGCAGTTTATATCGCACAAATCTGACTTTTTTTTCTCACAATTCTGACTTTTTTTCACTTGTAATTCTGAAAAAAGAACTGATGTTAACCAAAGACTATAGAATACCCTTATTATTATTATTATTATTATACTTATACGTCTTAAAGGGACTTTGTGTTAACTCACAATTCTGAGAAGACCGAATTGTGAGATATAAACTTGCATTTGTGAGAAAAAAAGTCAAAATTGTGGGATTAAAAGTGGCAATTACAAAATTGTGAGATGTAAATGGTAAGAGAAAAAGTCTGTGATTCTCATATGATTTGGCATTAAGGCGCTTAATTCAAAGATAGTTTGCACTGCAGTACTACATATAATGCAATTCAACATATGACACGTTTTGAACATATCAATTATTATGGAAAAATTCTAATGAGTCATTTACACTGAGTAACAACCCTCCAAGTGGGAGCACGTTGTCATCATTGGCAGATTTGGAAGAAACGTGTATTATGGATAAATGTGAACTCGTTGGCTTCTATAAAAAGTATTACGTAACCCAGTTTTGCACATTAGGCACACGGAAAGTGCATACTCAATTATCCACTGAGAATATTAGTCACTGTTCAAAACTCTTCAAAATGTCCTACACAGAGTGAGCTACCCTTAAAACGAAGTCTCGAACAAAAGAGTTCAGTTCATTGCAAAACAAAAGCAAGTGTGAGAGTGCTTCAGAGTCATCTCATCACAAACCATTTAAATGGACACATTATATTTCCATAATCTCTCTCACCTGGCGGAGGATGAAGCTGGTCGATGTCGTACTGCCGTCGGATCTCTTAAGTCGACTGCGCCGTGAGTAGGTGCCTCTGTTCACCTGCGGCAAAAGAACAAGCTATTAATCTATTTCTCTTCTACCGGCAGAACAGGGACACATTCATACAAACACATACACCCACGTATCCCACCACAGCACAGTCAGAGGGGTCTCAATGGGGTCTGTTAACTATAGAACTTACTGTCAGAATCAAATGAACTGGCAAAGCATTTCAAGGATTAATCACTTGAATTAATCATCGCTGTTTTGTACATCAGTATGAAACCTACAGCTAAATACAGCAGACATAAGGATCTTTGACCTATCCTGTGTGTTACGTGACTAAAAGCTTGACAGATAAGGAGGGTCTATTGAGATAGATGTCAAAGAACATCACCACAAGGAAGCTGAACTCTGCAGAGCCACATAGACATCAATGCAATGTGTTGAGCAGGTGAAACTGCCCTTTAGTATGGCTGGCCGCAATGCAGTCCTACATCGAACCACTTCTGAGTAGATCATGCGGTTAAAATATATAGCGGTTTGAGCTGAACGGATGTTTCCAGTAGTTGTTGTGCAAGAAACAAATGTTATGGCCATCTGCTACATAGGAAGCACTGATGCTTAAAAACTGGGTCAGGTCATGCGTCCTTTACAGGGAAATCAATGAGAACATGAATTATTTAGCAGCCTAATTAAAGACCAATAGATCAAACTGACATCCATTAATCTTTAGCACGTTCGGGATTTGGTTTTAATGATCCTTTTAATTGTATAATCAGTCTAGTGTGGAGTAAAGGGCGAGTTCACCCCAAAAAGAAAATTTTCTCGACATTTACCCACCGATATGACTTTCTTTCTTCCGTAGAACACAAAAGGAGGTGACAGAATGACAGACTCAGTCACCATTTACTTGCATTGTAGGGGAAAAAATGCAATGAAAGTGAATAGCAACTGAGGCTGTCAGTCCCTAACATCTTTTTTTTTTTTGTTTGTTTGTTTTTTTTTCACAGAAAAAAAGTCATTTGAGTTTAACACATCATGAAGGTGAGCAAATGATGATTTTTTTATTTTTATTTTTTTTTTTACATTTTTCCTTTACGTTGTTATTTCACAAAATGCATAGGTTTAAAACACAAAACATAGGAATTACACTGTGACACTACCACAGTTTCTTGACTATTTACCATGTTAATAGCTCATTTTTTGGGACATGTATCATGTTATTCCTTCATGTACCTTAGAGAACCATCCAGATACAGTAGTATATGAAAATTCCATCTGTACCAACAGTAAATGTAACAATATCAAGTCATCCATCATAAGTTAATGGAAATATTACAAGGACATTCAGAGGTTTGTATTACAAGTGGAAAAACTGATATATATATATATATATATATATATATATATATATATATATATATATATATATATATATATATATATATATATATATATATGCACACACACACACACCTGTACAACTTGCATAAAGTACATCTATGCAGCGTAGAAAATTCAAAGATAATGTTTACAATGCAATATTACAGATAATCTCTGTTTCAACGACAAGTTTTATATATATGAATTATGAATATTCAAATGAGTCATTTCCTGTGAGTAAAAGCCTTTCAAGTGGGAACATGTAGTCATTGTTGGCAGATTTGAAAGAAATATGTGCGTTATGGATAAATTTAAAGTCGTTGGATCCTATAAACACACACACAACTATGTGTGTTTGGTGCAGTTTCCCATCGCATTATCACCTTGTCCCGAGTCCCCTACCTGAAAAATCGGCTTCTGGACCCCGTCGCCTATCCCGTGTCGGGTGTAGATGTGTCGGGACATTTCTGCGAGTTCATCGGTCCACGGAGGTGGCTGCCTTTCGGTCCCGGTCCACTGGCTCGGCGGAGGAGGATACTGAACTGTTTGCTCCAGTTTCGCTGCGGTGTCCGCGGTCCGAAGACGAGGCTTGTGTGCTGAGCTCTCGGTGACTGATGCAGTGTGTGCTGTGCAGCTGAAGTGTCACCACTAGAGCAGCTTCATCCAAGTAGGGCTCGCTGCATCCTGCGGTGGACATCCAATCCCGCCCACATCCACGTGTGACATCTTAAGCCACGCCCGTACACAATACAGCCACGCCCACCTGAAAACGTTACGTCAGAAACCACGCCTCTATCATTACGTCACCTCTTGTGATTCCCATCCCAGTACCGGGGAAACCCGGAAGTAACGTTATGTCGAAGCAATTTACGGCCGTTTCGGGGATCTAAATAAAATAATGTTGTCTCGTTTTACTAATACACGTTTTCTTATTTCTTTAAAGGATGTCTAGGCTAAAATGGCACAACTTAAATCTATTTAATAAGTCTAATATACAGAGCTGATTTCCTCATCACTCATTTCCTTATCAGCCTGTAAAACACTTGCATTGGTTGATTAAATTAGGCTAATTGTAATAAAAACCTCTACACCTTAACTTATTCATTTATGTAATGAGATAAATTCACATTATGATCGATTTTAAACTACCTAAGACACCTTTTAGATTTATCAAATTTAAAGGGGACAATTAGATTTTGTTATTGTAAAAGTCACAACACATTTTTATAATTTATAATTGTCATTTAATTTTCTAAAGATGTGTTCCACTTATCAAAAATTGTTAACATTTGAATGATAGGATTGACAGTTCTCCAAATGCAGTAGGATACACATACATAGGCTGAATAGAGATTGCTTGCTTTGATAGATTATACAAGTAACATGGCATTGACATTCAGGCCTTGTTCATCAACAAAACTTCATATGAAGTGTGTCCAGGTCCTCCATATATTTAAAGATGAATAAACAGACACACCTTGCTTCATTAAGTATTTTTATATTTATTATTTTACAAAAATAATTAAATGTCAAATTTTACAAAAAAATATGTTCTATAAGAGATATGTTCCAACTGTCATAAATGAATAGCTGAATGATCAGATAAACAGTTCTTGAAATGCAGTACACATACATACATAAGCTAGAGAGATTCCTTGCCTTGTTAGATTATTCACAGAAACATGGCATGGACTTTCAAGCCTTGTTCAGCAAGACAATTTGATATGAATATGTCCAGCTCCTCCGGATACTCAAACAATCAGAATCAGAAATCAGATAACGAAATAAACAAGTGATTAAAAATAAATATGTGAAAACAATACACAATAGAGAAAAGGATAATAGACAATATATTGTATTGTACAGATGTGCTATATAGAAATTATGCAAGGGAATGTGGATAGATGTATGATATATTAAATCAAAAACATGTATAATAAATATAAGTATGGATAGTTGGGTATTGCACATGTTTTATTGCACAGTGGGGAGAACATTTAACTGTTTGTGAGGTGTTTGTGAGGTTTCTTCTGAGGGAAGAAACTGTTTCTGTGCCTGGCCGTTCTGGTGCTCAGAGCTCTGTAGTGCTGACCCGACGGTAACAGTTCAAAGAGGGAGTGTGCTGGATGTGAGGGGTCCAGAGTGATTTTGCCAGCCCTTTTGCTCACTCTGGATGAGTACAGTTCTTGGAGAGTGGGGAGAGGTGTACCAGTGATTCGCTCAGCAGTCCGGACTACCCTCTGTAGTCTTCTGAGGTCAGATTTGGTAGCTGAGCTGAACCAGACAGTTATTGAAGTGCAAAGGACGGATTCAGCGATGGCGGAGTAGAACTGTTTCAGCAGCTCCTGTGGCAGGTTGAACGTCCTCAGCTGGTGAAGGAAGTACAACGTCTGTTGGGCCTTTTTAACAATGGAGTCAATGTGAGTGACCCACTTCAGGTCCTGAGAGATGAATAAACATCTCTTGCTTCATCCGATTCGTCCCCAGGTAGTCTTTGATGGCATTCTGTTGATTTTTACTGTCCGTCTGGAGTAAGGCAGGCCCTTTCACCTCCCCTCAGAATAACTCACGGTGACTCTGTATCCAGCACCACACTGGACCAATGTCCCTTACAAACTTCCACTTTATGTCCTCTTGGTGCTCCTGTTAAAAATAGAGAAAACGTGTGTGTTGGGGGGCATATTTGTCCACTAAATAGTATTTACCTCATCATTCTACATACAAGAATATTTATGATTTTAAACCACAAAAATCAATCAATACAGTATCTAGAGAAATGCTCCCACCATACCTCCACACACCACTGCATGGCTTATGTGGTCCTCCAAGTGAATTGTAATGAGTAATTTTCTTTACTGTTGAAACTGCAGCAGGGACCCCTCATCCCAGCAGAGCTGCTCTGCACCAGGTTAAGACCAAAAATGTGTAGAATGCTGTAAAACATGACAAACAAACATTGACAACCATTATGTGATCTTTCCATTAATATAGAATAATACAAAGATAATTTGTCACAAACACAGAGTTATACAGCAATTCATAGTGAAATGATGTGGTTGTTCAACCAAGTTACTGTACAAGGGTACTGTGATCAGTGTATAACATTAAAAATATCATATGTATATGAGTGAGTGTTTTGTGTGTGGTGGGAGGTAAGTACATATGTGTGAGAGGGATAAAATGTGAGAGTCAGGGAGATGAGTGTTATAAAAAAATTGCACATTCAGTCAGCATTCATTTTATGTTGTAAGAATCAGTGCACTAATAAATATATAGTAGGGCTGCCACTAACGACTATTTTTATTTCAATTAATCTATTGACTAATTTATCGATTAGTCGATTGATCTAAACGATTAATTTCCCACAAAAAAATCGACAATTTTACTTAATATTTTATTAAACCAAATGAAATCCAAATTTCTATGAAATCCTTTTTTAAAGCAAAAGTAAAGTGCAACATAGAGTGCAAGAAGCAAGTGTCCATCTCATAGTCCAAATCACTGAAATCAAAGTTCAGTATTATAGTGCAAGAATGACAACATATCCACGTGTTCTAGTCTAATAATAATAAAATTATAATAATAAAAAAAAACACTTTTTAAAGGAGTATTTACCAGAAATATTATTTACCAGAATTTATTTAGGTGAAATTTAATGGAACCATTAAAATGGAATCCCGAAAATAATGCAAAACAGAATTTGGTACAGATAAAACTGTAAAACTCAATTAATTAGACAGGCTTTTTGATTAATAAAACTTAATTTAACCATTAAAACAGAGAATAGAAAAATGAAAATGGAAAAAACTAAATTTGGAAATAAAACGGATTTCATTGGGCCCTATAATTATAATAAATTTTTTTGTTATAATAAAAATAGATGTAAGTGAACAATAGCTTTTAAAATGACTTAAAATACATATATAATAGCAATGATGCAATAATAATTAGTTCAAATAAAGTATCAAAAGCAAGAAATCATATGGTTTTATTGAACGAAACTGTTAAAATACATAATGTATTATAAACAATAGAGCTAATGTAGATTACGCATTACAACAAAGGCCTGCAGGGGGCGCCGACGGCCTGATGATTGTTTTTACACATTACTGTGCGATCTAATCCTTGTTTAATATTGACCAAGCGCCATTTAATTCAAATGCCCACTTAATCTTTAATATTTGTCCATTTCTTTAGGACAGAAATGCTATATCCACTGTAATTAAATGAATATGTGGACATCAAAACGTGTAAACTCAGAGTGAGGGTTTGAGCTTTGATTTTGAAACCGTGATGTATTCTCCTGTGTTTGCATACATTTATAAATGATTTACCTCACAAATCTGATGAAATGGCGCACGTTGCGTTCCCAGATGAACCTTATAATAAACCCAAACTCACAACAACCTGCAGAGATGTAGTTTGAGATGCTCCACACATGTAAATGATGTAAATACTGTGAACGAGCCGCTGTGACGCACGTACGTAACCTACGCGCCTGTAAATAATTAAAGCGCATATAATATATTAGAACTGCATCGCATATAATTATTTAATTAAACCGTAGCGTTTGTGAATTCACAATTATGCTTAATTATGATTTTTAAATGGGTTTAATATACCATGCAGCCTTGGAAAATAGTCTAATAATGTGTTTATGGATTCTCGTCCGTGAAATGCACCACTTCCGGTATTTTGCCGGTTAGTCGACGCGAGCAAAATGAAGTCGACGATTTTTAAAAATCGACTAGTCGACTAAAATCGACGAATCTCGACAGCCCTAATATATAGTGCACTGATTCTTATGGCATAAAATGAACTCTGACTTAATGTGCAATTTTTTTAATAACCCTTTTTGTTTTTTATAATATATAACACTCTCACCTACTCATATACACACTTTATCCCTCTCACAAATGTAATTACCTCTCCCCACACATATGATATTTTTAAGGACACTGATCACAGAACCCTTGCACAGTATCTTGGTTGAGGAACCGCATCATTTCACTGTCTTGCTGGATAACACACACACACACACACATTTATATGTTACTGCTAGCTAAGTAATAACGTGCCTGTGTGCAGTTCAAAACACATACTAAACATGCCGAACTGTTGTTAATACACATATGCACACAAACCACGCACACATTCTTCAAGTTGTCAACGTTTTAAATCTTCGTAAAGACCAAAGATTTTTTTTTTTTTACTTACCAACACAGCAAACTTCTTCTTTTTAGCGGTTGGCAAACAATTCGACTTATCTTCTTATCAAGAAAATAATATTCTTCCTGTTTCAAAATAATAAGAATGTGACGTAATTGGACACGGGCGTGGCGTGTGACGTCACGCTTAGATGTGGGCGGGGTTGGATGTCCACCAAACATTTATTGTGATCAAGTGGTAGTTGTCACTCCCTTTTGTGAAATGGTTTATTCATCCGTAAAATAACAATTAATAAAACATACTACGTAAGTGAACAAGCCCCTATTTTTTTTTAAATAAGACTATCTATGAGGTGCTAGGGAGAAAAGATTTTCAAAACCCCCTCAATCGCCAGCTATGTGATTAAAGACAAAAAATTCTCAAATTAGTTGACTCTACCCATGAAACATGATATGATTACACATTACATGCAAAAGGTGAAGGTGATATAAACACAAAAAATAAATGATTATAAATTCTGTCTACTATTGTTGGCTGTTATCTAATGTTTGCTAATTGTACTTGGAAAAAGGCAGTGGGAAGACAATACAACCAAATTCATACTTTATTTCCTCTCCTGATGTTCTGGTACTCAATACTTAAAAGATTATACTGTAAAATGAATGTTAATGTAACGTGTGACCCATTTTTATAATGACAGTAATAATGTATCTCAGTGGCCTCCCAGGCTCAGAATATCAGATGAAAAGCAAGAGAATTACTGTATGTCTTTTTTAACTGTTGTGTGCTGTATCCACAAAGAGCTGATAAGGAAATGCTAAATTGCAGGGGGATTTATTTCATACACAGCTGAAGCTCCTTTTCAACAGACTCTATGAGGATTCACCCATGAGGTTGATAATTAGTAGCATATCAGCTGTGCAAGATTAGCTACAAAACATAACCAGATATGATGCACAAATGATGTAAAATAGAAGTGAATAATTAACATTCAGCATCTCCAAATCAAGTGAAAATAGATCAGTTTGGGAGGACACTGGTAAAATATCCACAACAGAACAGCACATTTTGAAACAGGTATTTTTTTTTATTTTCTGAAGACTATAAGAGTTCACTGCGTTACAAAAGGAATTTGAAAAATGAGCAGGCAGGATACAAAGAAACCTTGATGTTACAAAACATTGAGTCCATGAGTACAATACAGATTTCCCTCTAAATTTCTTAAAACATACAGGTTTACAAATATACAGCAGCTTTTGAAACAAAGTCTTTTGAATTGGTTTCTATATTTATTCTGTCTCGTGAAAGAATAAGGCATCTGGTGGTAAATAAATGTTTATAAAGTTAAGGTGCATTTCAGACAAAGCCAGATATTTACCATTTAATATACAATATTTTTTTCGAGCAGTCTATGAAAAAAAATAAAGACAATTTTCATCTATTTTTTACTACATTAATCCCATTTTAACGAGAAATGAAAGCTGTCTATATGTTAAAGAAATTATACATTTCCCCATTTTGGTTAAGAAGAAATGGGTGGGTATATCAGAAAAGCACATTTCTTCACATACATAAGAAGCAAAAAACAACAATTAATTCATCATTTCCAGCTGAGGAGTAGTAAACCAGATGAAAATTACACTGTATGCAATTTTACATGCCTTAAATTAAGTCAAACAACAGCAAACACCCACAATGCAAACACAAGCGGTACTTGCATATTATAAATATCATTATACAGTGAAACATATGGATTGACCATAAAGGGATTGCATTTGTGACCACTGTCAGTTCTAAAGCCCAGTTTGCAAAGGAATTTATGAATGTAGCCTGTAGCCATCTGTCCCATACTAAATCGGCCCCATAATTTTGGAATCACTAACAGCAGGATGAACCTAAAACTGCCATTTTGATTGTAGGAGTTTATAGAAGTGCTCTGAGTATTGGCACATAAATTCATTCCAGATTTGGTGATCCATGTAAAATCTTCTTCAAACAATCATCCTCTCTATAATGCATAAAAAAACTCACATTTGCTTTGAAAGGCAAGAAATTAAAGTCTAGGGTCAGTTAACCCAGAAATAAATGAAAATGGCAACAATTAATCATAAGAATTGTCTCTTTAAATGAGGAATATTATGCATGTATGTGGATTTTACCATTTTATCTTAAATTCTCAATCAGCAAAAAAAGAGAAAATGCTGGTGATTATCACAAGACAACAAAAATTGTTTATGGTTAGTGTGACTCATTCCATCAACTGAACACCTGCCCTAAACTGCTTCATGCGTTAGTAAGTGGGAGAGAAAATGAAGTGCTTGCTTCCTTTCAAGTGGATTACATCTTTGTCCTGTGAAGACAAATGTCAGCGAATCTTTGCATACCCCTTGACATCAATAGAGACGTGAGAGAAAAATACTCTCGACCTCATTTCACCATTTGGAATTTGCACTGAATATTAATGGCTGTGGAGTCAGACTTGCCACACAGCCTTACAGGAGGGGTTGCTGGTAGAAGGCTGCTTGTTGCTGTTGAGGTGCAGGATGGGCCGGAGCTGACATCGGATAGGAGGTTGGAGGGAGACCGGGATTAGCGTTCTGATAAGCAGACATGTCCATAGCCATGCCCATCTGTGGTGGGTAAGGGGCAGGGGCTCCGGGAGCTTGGTTTATGTATGGTGCATTCATGGGGCCGCTGCAAGAAATAAGCAATTTGCAGTTATTTAATGCTAGTTTTCCCAACACCACTATCAGAATGATACATTTTAAACAAAGGTATCTAAAAAAGGCTATGTTGACAAGTACACCGCCCGACTTCATGTGCTGATTCCAAAAATAGTGTCTGTTTTGCTCTAGTTCGTTGCACTTTCTGACAAAATAAGATGCGCATTTTGTCTCATTTTTGTTTTTCAAACATTTTCAAGGTGAAGAAGTCTTGTATTATCCCTTAATCACCAGAAAACTTCTACAAAGACATGATTCCTATTTTCCTCTGAGCCAGGTTACAACTATTTCTTTAATTCTCAGCAGATTTTCACTTGTATGAATGAATCTGAAGACAATATTTCATGCCTAATCCTCATTTCAAGGTTAGAATATGGCCAGTGAAAGAAGAAAATGCAAACATGACCCCTATGTCCACATGATTCCAGTACATCAATTGACATCTTGTGAAGCAAAACACTTTGTGTTTGTAAGAAACAAATCCATCAAGAAATTTTTAACTTCAAACCACTGCTTTCAGCTAGAGTCCTCTATCCATAATATTGGATTCTCCCGTGAAAAAATCATCTTGTCTGAATCAGGAGAGAAATCAAACACCGTTTACAAGTGATAACAGTCTAAACCAGTTCTAAACAAATATATCTGTGGATTTTGATGTGAGAGGACAATAGTGGATGGATTTTGTCACTGGATGAAGCATTTTTACAGATTATGGACTCATATTTTGACCAAAAGTGATGGTTTATAATTAAAACACCTTAATGACTGATTTGTTTATTACAAACACACAGCTTTTCTCATCACAAGACATTAATTGATAGACTGGAATCATGTTGATTACTTGTGAATTATAGTGGTGTTTTTAACAACCATTTGAACTGTCATTCTGACGGCACCCATTCACTGCAGAGAATCAATTTGTAAACAAGTAAAGTAATGTTACATTTCTTCAAATCTGCTGCGATGAAGAAACAAACTCATCTACATCTTGGATGGCCTGAGGGTGAGTCAATTTTCAGGAAACTTTTGTTTTTGGGTGAACTATAACTTTAAAGGTGCCATAGAATGCATTGATACAATATTTTAAATTTTTCTCTGATATCTACATAGAAGGTATGTGGCTAAGGTAAGGGCAAAAATTCTCCAGAAAAGGTTTTACATGTTCATTTACAACCCTAGGATTTCTCCCTAGAATGAAACGGTCTGTTATTGGCTTATTTGGAAGGGTCATGAATAATAATGTTGAGCTCTGCTCTGATTGGCTGTTTCACAGTGCGGCTCATTTCAGTAGCTCACAGCTGGAAGGAAACACAGGGAGGAAAATATATATTTCAATACTTTCACTCGCAGTTATATCGTCAGGTAATTATTTACATTTTACATTTACATTTAGTCATTTTGCAGACGCTTTTATCCAAAGCAACTTACAATTGGGGAATACATAAAGCGATTCGTCTTGAAGAGGCAATCAGACAGAGGAAGTGCTCGTAACAACAAGTCTCAGGCATTGTTCAAATAAGTACAAATAAGTACAATTATACTGTATATAAAATGCGGGCATCAGGGAGCCGCTATTAATACGCGGGGCACTGAAATGGCTTTCAAATGCACAATCGCTTTTTACTTTCGAGATTCGCGATCGCACGAACTCTGTTTATACTATGGAGCAGCAGTACTTACCACACATTTTACAAGATCAGATGCTTGTCAGTGGTGCTCAGGATCTGTAAATCATTCGCCATCATCCTCAGTCATCTCTCCTAAAATCTTATGTACTGTAATGTAACAGGCTACCGCTAGCAAGGAGCTAACCATGTCCCTTTAGTGGCTCTGGCTAATTTAAACAGGAGCTTGTAACATAAATTCCCTGCACTTCACATCCCCTGCACAGCCTGGAACATAACATTTATTTCCATGATCTGCCATTTTCGCTGTTGTCCTCGCTTGTTTCTTCACAATACCTGCAGAACTTCTGATGGTTTGGCTAGCGGCTGGCCTAAAACATGGGCGGGTATATGCAAATGTTGGGGGCGTAACTATTAGTGATCCCGACTGTTACGTCACAGTCGGTGTTATGTTCTAATTCGCCTATTTTTCAGCGGTCTTTTTTATTCACGAGATTTACATAAGAAGGAGGAAACAATGGTGTTTGAGGCTCACGGTATGTCATTTCCATGTACAGAACTCTTATTATTGAACTATGCCAAGGTAAATACATTTTTCCATTCTATGGCACCTTTAAACAAAGACAGTAAACTAGTGAAGATGGAGAATGGGAGCTCTATATTTATATATACAAAACTTTGGATTACTTGATGTAAGGAGGTTGTGATGGCTGGCTGGTGGGCACTGAATTGACTGAAGGAGGAAGGGAGCAGAGAGGGCCAGCTTGGTCCGTAAGACTATATCCCTGTGGAACACCAGAGGACATGTAGGCTCCAGATGGCTGATAACCCTGAAAGAGACAGAAGGAGTCAGAATAATGCAAAACAGAATTGTTCGTTTCACAAAATATGAAGGACTGAATTGGCACTAATTCTCTATTTAAATGACAAAGCCAACCTGCATAGCAAGAGGAGTAGGGGCTCCTGGGTAAGTGCCTTGGAGACTCTGCATTTTGGAGTATGCATTGTAAAGTGGAGCCTCATTCATTAGCTGGTTATACAGTTCCAGAGCCTCCAGCACCTTCACATTCAGCTCGGACAACTCTGAGTGTTTCCTGCAGGAATGTGAGAGATATTTTTCTTCATATGCAAACACTGAAAAAACAGCCAACCTATTCTGGGGTAAGTTTTGATTTCAACAAACCTGTCAATTTCTTGTAGTTTCTCATCAATCATTGGGTTCATCTTTTCACAAGCATCTAGAAGAAAAGAACAAAAGATTAACACTCTGGAATTGGGTCGAATATCATTTACTCAGTGGAACTGTCAGGTTCAATGATCTTGTGTACAATGTAACATGACAGTAGAAATGTGTAAATGTGATCAAATACTGTGATGATGCATTATTAACATCAAATACATCAAATACAAATACATCATCTTGTAAAAATTGTAAAAAGTTTTTTAGATTTTCATTTAAAAAATATATAATTTACATTTATAAAACTATACTTTGCATTTTCATGTTGCTGTGTAGGTGTTACGAACACAATGGATAAGAGAGTGACAGCAAATTTGACATTTTGTCTATTTTCTGACCAGCGTAATCATATTTTGGTTTTTATGCAATATTTTTTCTTTTTTTGGAAAGTCACAGAAATGCTATTATGTTTTTTTTTTCTTTTGATATTGAAAAAAATGGGAATGCAAAAATATATTTCACCACTATAGAAGTTTATCCAACTATCACAAATTCTGCTTCCGAGATGCCTGGAAACATGAAAACGGTCCATAAAAACAAAGTATTCTGAAGAGCCATGAAATGACGTGACCTAAAATTACTTCTAATGACATATTTTGTTTGTACGCCCCATCCCTACCCATAATGTAATTGACATTAAACAGGAGCTCAAGAAGGGTCTTCCTGGTACCTTCTAATGTGACCAGATCTGGGCTGTCAGGTGAGGCATCTGCAGGGTCTGTGTTCTGGAGAAGGTAGAGAGTTTTGTCCATCTTCTCCTGTAGAGAACAGAGTCAAGAGTCAACATAAGACAAGATAACTTCACCAAGAGCCTGTTGATCATATCAATAACACTTCTCCATATAAGTGGAGACATGTGGCCGAAGATCATCCGGCACTCACCTCATCTATATACACAGGCTCAGGCTCAGCTTTGACTTCAACGATGGGCTCCTCTGGGGCTACTGTCTTCTCTACATACATCACTTCAGGAAAGAGAATTCAGCAGATATCCATGTGCAATTTGAATAGAAAAATAATGCATTATTTCTGCTCAAAAAACCAGGTTATAAAATGTATTACCAGGGTCTGGTTCAGCATTCAGGTTGGTGGTGACAAAGTTTGATGGGAAGAGGCCTACTCCTCGATGATTCTCTCCTTTCCACCAGTTTGGATCACTGTTGGATAACAGCAACATTATTTCTCAATGGAAAACTGATATGGGTTATGGGAAATTTAAAGACAGCACAAACAAATTAATTTTTAAATGAAATTATTTTCTCTCTATTTTTTTAAATTGAGACACAAAAAGGTTTAATTAAAAAAAAGGCTTGCACAATATTTAATATAAATTTGTATTGATGATTAAAATAATGTTCTTGAACAATAAGTTTACCTGTCATCAAGGATGATCACAAGCTCTCCAGCCTTAAAAGTGAGCTCGTTGTCTTCAGCTGCTTCAAAATCATAGAGAGCACGCACTTTACGGGACTCTTTTCCTCCGTTGGTGTTGTAGGGTGGATCAGCTATCATGGTAAGGGGTCGTGTCTCTGCCTGCTGTTTCTGCTCTTGTAAGGACAGCTCAATGGCTGCATTGAGCAAAATACATACACTCGTTATCTGGGTACAGAGGACTATAGCTTGACTCCACAGTTCCAATGCCAAAGAATTTTTTTATGCTTTGGCACGGGCCCAAAATCATTAGTCAGACAAGACTAAATAAACCATAACAACAAAAAATGATATGAAAGTATCTTGGCATGAAGAGCCTTCCTCACCTTTGGCCAGATCATCATCATCAACTGTTTTGCTGGTGGCAGGAGTGCTGTTGGGCTTTGTGCTGGAGCTCTGCAAGTAGAGATAACATTATAACTGATTCGCAAAAAAAGGCATTATATATAAAGCTATCTATCATTTGTATATACACATTTCCGTTCACAAGTTTGGCATAGGTACAGTTTTTTTTTATGTTTCTGGAAGACGTCTTATGCTCACCAGTGCTGCATTTGTTTGATCAAAAATACAGTAAAAACAATAATATTGTGAAATATTGTAACAATTTAAAAGAACTGTTTCTATTTTAACATATTTTAAAATGTAATTTATTCCTGTGATGGCAAAGCAGAATTTTGCGCAGCCACTACTCCAGTCTTCAGTGTCACATGATCCTATGGAAATCATTGCAATATGCTGATTTCGTGCTCAGTTGTACTGCTTGATATTTTTGTAGAAACGGTGATACAGTTTTTCAGGATTCTTGAAAGTTTAAAAGAATTTAAAAGCATTTTTGTAACATTACAAATGTCTTTACTGTCACTTTTGAAAGTCATGACGTATTGTCAAGTATGGTGACCCATACTCGAAATTGGTGCTCTGCATTTAACCCATCCAAGTGCACACACACAGCAGAGAATAGTGAACAAACACACACACACCGTGAACACACACCCGGAGCAGTGGGCAGCCATTTTGATCAATATCCTTGTCCATTTCTTTAAACAAAAATATCACTGGTCGTGTACATACACACACACACACATATGAAAGTCGTGACGTATTGTCAAGTATGGTGACCCATACTCGAAATTGGTTCAATTTGCTCTGCAAAAATTGGCTCTGCATTTAACCCATCCAAGTGCACACACACAGCAGTGAATAGTGAACAAACACGCACGCACACACCGTGAACACACACCCGGAGCAGTGGGCAGCCATTGCTCCAGCGCCCGGGGAGCAATTGGGGGTTCGGTGCCTTGCTCAAGGGCACCTCAGTCATGGTATCGAAGGCAGAGAGAGTGCTGTTTATTCACAATCCCCGCCTTCAATTCCTGCCGGTGCGAGAATCGTACCGGCAACCTTCAGGTTACAAGCCCAACTCCCTAACCATTAGGCCACGACTTCCCCTTATATATATATATATATATATATATATATATATATATATATATATATATATATATATATATATATATATATATATATATATATATATATATAAAAATACACACACACATATATGCAAAAGATGCTGGAAACCTGAAGATTCCGCAGGACATGGAGGATTTTTCTGAACAGTGCTCATTTTAACTGTTCAGAACAAACAAGGGACTCATGAACAACCATCACAAAACAAAAAACAGTCGTGGATCATCCAGGTAACCACACACAGTATTAAGAACCAGTGATGGGAATAACGGCGTTATAAATAAACGGCGTTACTAACGTCATTATTTTTTTCAGTAACGAGTAATCAAACTAATTACTGTTTCCTCCGTTACAGTTACTGACAATAAAATGCGGCGTTACTATAATTTATTATAATATTATTAGAGTTTTATTTTTCAGTTCATCTGAATGGATGCGTAGTGTAGCGGTATTTGACGTACCGTAAACTCTAGTGTGAAGGCGCACGGCTCGCCGTCGCTTTGTCTCACACGCGCAAAGAAAGATACAGAGCAAGAGAGTCTTACATAACATGCAGAACTGACGCGCTATATGTAAACGATATTATTTGTTGAATTTTCCTGTCAAAATAAAAAGTTTTGGAATTCCTTCGGAATTCTTCAGCTTTTAAGGACTGCTGGTTTCTCTAGTAGTGGGCAGAACCAATGCGCAAACGACAATCTCATTAGCTGGCGCTCACCTATTATCATCCGTTTTGATTTCAGCAAATCAATTCGAGCGAATGCAGACAACGTGATTAATATTCATGAACCCAGCAGCTTATTAATCCTTAGTGTGTTTTATAATGTTATTAGTAGTAGAATTCGTAGTAGTTTTGTTATCTTATCATTCCCCCCCCCACCAAATAAGCGCCACCACCAGTCCTAAGTTCAGTCAACATGACAAATATGCATTCATACTTGGTTTTTCTAATTACTAAAGTTCTATCATCATATAACGCTAAATTATCATAATATCATATTATAATGCTTGAGTGACTGATGCTAAGTGTCAGTAGATAAATAGTATAGATTAATGTACAATGTTTTATAATAATAATTTATTCTATTTAGTGTCTATTTCATTAATTTAACAT
Organism: Spinibarbus caldwelli; assembly: GCA_039654775.1. Lineage (NCBI taxonomy): Eukaryota > Metazoa > Chordata > Actinopteri > Cypriniformes > Cyprinidae > Spinibarbus > Spinibarbus caldwelli. Next base: position 10,925,856 of record CM077232.1, read on the forward strand.
ATTTAATATTGGGGCCATCCAAGTTACTTGACATTTGAACTTTTTTTAAAAAAGTAACGCAATAGTTACTTTCCCTGGTAATTAGTTACTTTTATAATGATGTAACTCAGTTACTAACTCAGTTACTATTTGTGAGAAGTAACTAGTAACTATAACTAATTACTTTTTTTTTTTTAAGTAACGTGCCCAACACTGTTAAGAACCAATGGTTCACAAACTTTTGCATGGGGTTATTTTAATAATTTCAGCTATTTTTTTGTCTTGTGGACTAAATGTAAACATCTTTTATGTAAAATATCTTACTCAGGACAGTACTACTTAAAAAAAATAACATGCATTTTGTATGATCTCTCTTATTTTGTTAAAATTACTCCCATTTTCACAGATTCTGCAAGGAGTTCACAAACTTTCAAGTGGCACTGTATATATATATATATATATATATACACATATATACACACACACACACACACACACACACATATATACATATTTAGCACTACAACTGCTATATGAACACAGAACTATAATGCCATCTATAGGTGTACTAGAGCAAATACTCAAGGAAAAAAGTTGATACCAAACAGACCAAGTTGTTTTTTGAGATAACATTTATATGATGACCTTTAAGTGACACAGAAAAGTTTTGTGACCTATTTTATGCAGTAGTTACTTATTAACAGCTATGGAAATGTTTACATGCACTTGTCCTTTAGTCAAACAAAATGATCTAACAACACAATAAATGAAGGAAAAGGAGAACAAAGAAGAATTGACATCTCATGGGCCATGAGGGCAGTATATATATGACAGGAAATTCCATTCTGTCTGTTAGATTCTCTTGTCTCAAGTTTACACATATGCTTCAGCATTCCAGACGCACTCAGCTGATTTATATGCCTCTAACCTAAATACCTAAAGTGTTAGCAGATATGTCATGTGAGAAACAGTGGTCATGTTTAGTCACATGATTAATTTATGATCCAACTCTTACACAGAGGTGGCTGACTCTTGGTTATTAACTATGAGGATTTATGGTATATTTTTAATGTATCTTTAATGTAAAAACATGGCTATTTTCAAAGATTGACCAAACAACACAGTAAAAATAAAGAAAAATCATCCCAAAATAAAATAAAAAAGCTTGCAATTGCCTATCTGTTCAAAGGTTCAAGATTTTGATAGAGACAGAGAGTTTTATATTATTAACATTAATATTATTACAGTTTAAAAGAACTGTTTCTATTTTACTATATTTGAAAATGTTTTGTTTTTTTTCTCAATGATGGCAAAGCTGATTTAGCTGGAGCCATTACGCCAGTTTTCAGTCTCACATGATCCTTCAAAAATCATTCTAATAGGCTGATTTCTTGATATGTGCTCAAGAAACATTTCTTATTATTATCAATGTTGAAAACACTTTTGCTACTTAATATTTTGTTAAAACCGTGATCATTTTTTTCAGGATTCTTTGATGAATAGGAAGTTCAAAAGAACAGCATTTATTTCAAATATAGAAATCTTTTGTGATATTATAAATGTCACTTTTAATTAAATTAATGTCCTTGCTGAATAAAAATATTAACTTCTTTCCAAAAACAAAAACAAAAACAGAATCTTACTGACCCCAAACTTGAATGGTAGTGTAACTGTGAGATATACAGTTATTATAAATTAATTCATAAATTAAACCAACTACAACAAACTTAATATTTTAAAATGCAAACATTTGACAATATCAGTCCCACAAACTTTGAACGAACATTGCAATGACCTACACTGCAGACATGGCATGATAACAGGGTGACACAGATACATCTGTCACAGATTTCTGTGACCTACCAGTACAGGAAATACAAACAGAATAACTAATGAACTTTGCAAAATTAGGATGTAAAGAGTCGCTATGAAAGTAAACCCAGCCAAATTGCAGGGTCATATATCTAGGCCAAATACCAGCGGCTGCTGTCTGTTAATCAGCATTTGTGTTTATGGACAGCTGAAATCACACAGTGAGATCCAACAGGATCAAGTTGTTAGCTGATAGTAGAATACCTGGGTGTTTGCGGTGGGAAAGGACACTCCGTCTTCTTTGAGGGACTTGATGGTGGCACTGATGAGACTCAGTTGTGGGTCTTTCTGGAAATCTTCGGCCCATTCCACCATCAGGGCCTTGAGTTTCTCAGCAACCTTTGGGTGAACCTGAGGAGAAGAGAATGAGGATGGCAGACATTATTAATAGACAAGCAAGTTTATTATATTCTGAAACAAAGTTTTGTCTTATTGTATGTAATTACACTGTAATTTACACAGTGAGATGAAGTTCCTTACCTTGTTTAACACACTACGAACTTCACTGGCAAACTCCCGCGAGCAGATTTCAAGGTGGAAAATTTTTCCACTGTTTGAAATGCAGGCACCCAGCAACTAAACAGGGAAATTACAGCAATATTTGAGTAACCATTATTTGCATGAAAATCCCTTTTTGATCAATGAATTTCCTGTTATTTGAATATACAGGATATGTATTTTCAGAAATAATTGATTTACAGTGATTTGTCAATTTGTGAACAGGTAAATTCAAATGTATATTCACTAAAGATATTTCCATGACTTGAAAATTTCATTAAAAAATTTTGATACTTCTAAGATTTCCATGACAATAAAACAATTTCGAAAACAAGCAGTGATTGCACACTTTTAACATTCGTCTGTACATGTACTTCAAATGTGCGTAAATGAAATGTGATTTCATAATAAAGATTAATAATAATTCTCACAACTACATAACTGTTTATTCTTTAAATATGTGTAAATGAAATGTGGACACAAAATAAAGATTCAATAATGATAATAATAATTATTGTTATAGTTACTTGCATTTCTATAACAGTTAATACTTTTAATATGTGTAAATTAAATGTGACATCATGATAAAGATTAATACTACTACTACAAATAATTTATATTATTATTGACATTATCATAATAATTATTATAAAAACTACAAATATTTTTATTACAACAAATTGAACAACTCGAAAATTAAAAATAAAGAACACATCAACCCACTTTATTCACTTGTAATATCTACTTAATACATTTTTTTTGCAAAGATACAGCCAGATGAGAAAGAATTAGAAGATATCTAAAAATAGAGTGAGACATCTTTGCAGGCTGAGATGAGATGTTGGTGAGTCAGAGTGGGAGCCCACAGAGATGCCTGTCACTTCCAGATGCTACAGCGCTCTAGAGTTTTTAAAGCCTTTTAAAGCCTTTACAGCTTTAGTTTCTTCTATACCAGTTTAGTGTGCAGTGACTATATGCAAGCCATACATAGGTTAACTGTCGTCAAGAACAAAAACATTGTGATATCTTTTACTAAACTGAGGGTGAAACTCTATTTGACTACAATGGAAACTGAAGATGAAGAGCTCACCGTTAATGCTTGCATGGCTACATGAGGGACCTTGTGGTTCACACGCTTCATGATTGACCTGAGACAATCCTTTGCACTATGACAGAAAAAAAAGTGAAAACAACAAAGAGGGGCATGAAAATATTTATATTAGGGAGATTTTTTTACATTAAAAAAATAATAAAAATAAATATTTAAAAAAAATGTATAAGAAAAAAAAATAATGCATAGAAGCAAAATTAATGTTATTAATTGTTACTGAAATATGCATTAAATGCATAGTTATTCAAATCTTGTTTGTATGCTGATATTTCAGCTCACCCATTGGGAGTTGTCCCGACCCGGTCACAGATATCCATAATGAGGCCCCAGTCCTCTGATGTATTAGTTTCACTAGTTGCTTTCTCTGAATATGCAAATGAATAAGCATTCAAACAAACAAATTCAAATGAAACTCTCAAAGCAATTTTCTCTTATTACAGAGCCATATAACTTAAAATGTTAAATCAAGTCAAAGTTTAAACCAGCGTGCTCAAAACCTTCATTTACCAAAGAGGCCATAAACAAACAACACTGAATATAATAATAATAATAATAATAATAATAATAAAAATAATAGAACAAGTGTGAATATGATCAGATTTAGATCCTAAGTATTGATGAACAAGTTTTTGCTAAATATTTAGTAAGCAAGAGGCTTATATTCATCCCGTTAAACAGACAAAATAGCCTGTTTTGCCTGTTATTTTGCATATCCAGCTTGTCTCAACACGTACAACAACTATTTCTATGATAATCCACTAGTGTATATTATTTTACCCCTCCTTCAAGAATAAAACAACTGGGCGCATTTGAATGACTAACTTAATGACAACAAGGAAATTTGCATTGCGACATCCAGCAAAGTACAGCCTGAAATAAAATGAACAACAATCCAGTGCTTCAAACCCCTCCACAGAGGAACATACGGTGTCACAAATTCATACACATTAATCTCTCAAAGGACAAAACTATGAAAAGAAAAACACTGTACATGCTATTGTGTGTTAGTTTTGACAAATGATCTCCTATTACTCTTTCAGTCATTCATGCTTACTGGAAATGGAAATATTTATTTATTTTTTGATTGAGGAAATTTTATTTTTAAGCAGATTTTGATTATATAATATTATATAAGGAAGGTAATATACTATTTCCTGTTAGATGAACATTTCCATATTCAAATATCTCGCTATATAAAGGGAATATCTTCAAGTTAAGAAGCGTTATTTATTTAAATAATAAACATTTCAGCATTTTGCTATGATGAACTTTTTACTTAATCCTCAAACAGCTCTAAATAACGTTTTGACAGAGTATTTAAACTAATATCGAAAACGTTCAGTGTTCATCTCAAAAGTTACAGAAATTTAGAACAATATTGTAAGGATGGTGTCAGTCCTGCTAACTAATTACATTTGATAGCTTTAATAGTTAAATCCCGATATTTAAGACATTTAAGTGATCAGATAAATAGAGGAAATAAACAAAAGAAAAGGCAAAGATCTTGAGGATATGACAGGGAGCAGTGCGCTGGATCGGCCCTGTTAACTGACTTGTCAATATCACATCACTTCGACAAAAACAACACTGTCAAACTCACCCACATCCTGATCGAACGGGTTTTGACCAAATAAAGGCATTTTGCGACCTCTTCCTATCTATTAAAGATTAAATTCAAGCGTATTATCTACGTAGTTCGACGATTTATCGTTCTCTCATCCATTAAAATGCGTCCACTTCCACCAGTTGCTCTTCCGTAAACTTAGTAAGCCAACGCAATGCCTGTCAGAAAACGCATACATGTCACAACATTCAAATAATCCTAGATTTTAAGTTACATTTAGTATTTATATCAAGACTACAAAAATAACTAATGAAATTATTTCATTATTTGTTTTTATAAATCTATATTTCCGACAGGCATGTATGTTGAGTCCTTTTAAAGACGAGTGCGTTCTAATCACGAGGCCCGCGCTGCCATCTAGCGACTGGAATAAATGTTTCTGACATTTCTGTAACCCAAAATTCAACACAAATATTATAATTTATGAATATTATATTTATTATTAATAAAAAAACTTTTTTTGTCATTGTTGAACATGTCCGTGTATAAGCGAATGGAAAGTGTAACAGAGTAACACACAAAACATGATTTACACCCTGTCCTCGCCAGGGGGCGCTCCATTCATAAGCAGCTTCAGCAAGGCCACACGCCTTTATTCACTCACCGGGACCATTTGGATGATCCAGTCTTTCTAATGAGAGTTCAGTCATGTCGGCACCTGCCATGGGGACCAGCAAAACAGCGCACAGTGATTCCAGTAACAAGAAGAAAAAGGGACCTGGAACCCTGGCCACCGCATATCTGGTCATTTACAACGTGGTCATGACAGCAGGGTATGAAGAAAATCAAGTGCGCTTCCGTGCTCTCTGTTCAAGCGTGTGACAGTAAGAATGAATGGTTAGATTTCAGACAGCGTGCTCTAAGTGCTTGGCAGATTCGCGGTTACCTCCCCTTTAAGTTGAAATTGCATGATTTAGCACAGTTTGTTTTGAAATCAAAATAAATGGACATTATTCTGAATATTCTGGTAATGCATTGCAACGTAAATCCTATTAACGCCTATTTAACACGACCTAGACTCCTCAGGGCTGCTGGTTGATCGTTGGTTGCATGCATGAATGCTTATTTTACAGTAGCGGGTCTGTTTGTGCATTAGATGATATTAATGGACGTACGAGTGAATTTATTGTCCTTGTTAGTTTAAATATAGTAATATATAGTTCAGTAGGCATTAGCTGATGTGATTAAACAGTGAATAGAAGTGCACCTTACCCTTCGTAACCCCGAAACTGGTGCACAATTATGTCATTATTATTATTATTATTATTATTATTATTATTATTATTAATTATACAAATTTGAACCGTAAAAAAAAAAAAAAAAAATCCTCGAGCACTCGGCGTTTTGACAGATTATTGTAGATTTCAGTCCTTATTTTCAGTTATTGCACATTTGCACTCATACAAAGCAATTGTAATCGATTCTAATGTTTTTGAGCCAAGCATGACTAGAAAAAAATCACTACAGAAGTTTTCATGATTTTATAATCTTGTTTTCCAGGGCTTGGAATGAGGAGTCGTTCTTTTGCGATTCGGTTGAATCGAATAGTTTTCAGATCACTCGACTATAAGTGAACATTTCAAACGAACTGATTCACTCAAATGAACTGAACTTCCTAATGTGGTTGCAGCAGCAACAGCAGTAACCAAACCGGGTTTGCTACATTTTCGCAATGTCTGTTGCAGTCCAGAAAGCAGTCAGGAATAGCTTGATGATGCAATTCAGTTGATGCTTTTCAGTTAGAGACCATTTCATGAGACCTTTAACTTTGTCCATTAATGTAGCTACTATGTGCATTATTTTGAATTTGAAATTACAATCTGTTTGCCTCACTTAAATGATTTTAAAATACTTGAGCTGTTTATGTTTTTGGTGATATTCAGATAAATATGATGATCTCCTTCTAGTAATATGGTTTTGATGCTCTTCTATCTTCATTTTATATCAAGAGCTGCGCAAATATGACTGTGACAGATAAAGGAAGTTAAAACAGAAAAATGCATCTTTTGAGAAATTGGAATATATTCACCAGCTCTTGTGTACATTTTGCATCAGTACACACACACATATATACATATATATATATATATATATATGCACATATATGTGCTGTAACAGTAAATGTGCTGGATGTGTTTGAATGAGACTGTTATATGCCTCTATTTGCTGTTAACTGCTGAGCTGTAAGAGATTTGCATGCAGTTCCACACTTGTGTGCATTGCGGAAATGCCCTCCTCTCTCAAAGCAAGGACGAGTGGCACTACAGATTTACTCTATGAATCTTTCTTATCTAGATGGCTGGTCATTGCTGTTGGTCTGGTTCGAGCATACCTTGCCAGGGGAAGTTACCATGGTCTTTATTACTCGATAGAGAAGCCCCTAAAATTCTTTCAGACTGGTGCCCTCCTTGAGGTGAGTGTTATGGGAGCTATATTCAGTTAAAGTCATAATTATGAAGTTTGCTCTGTTTATTTTTTTCAAAAAATGTAGTGTATTGATATATAAATAATAATAATAGTTAATTTTATATAAAATGACAATGAATGCTGGAGTAATGGCTGCTGAAAATCTAGTATCGCCATCACATTAAGATAGATTACATTATATAGAATAGATTACATTATATAATATATAATAAAAAATAAAACTCTCTCTCTCTCTCTATATATATATATATATATATATATATATATATATATATATATATATATATATATATATAAAATATGGGTTGTAGAAATAAATAAAACTATATATATCTATATATATATATATATATATATATAGTTTTATTTTTATTTTTTTTAACAAAAATTCCAAACAAAAATTTGGGCATTTTCTTTGCCTGATTTCACATTGTGGAAATGTATGTTTTTTTTCTCACCCTACAGAGTTCAGTTTGATTATTTTTATGCTAAAATGATAATTCCTTGAGGCTGAGTGCACCTTATAATATTTGTTCTTTGCTCTCTTCACAGATATTGCATTGTGCCGTGGGTAAGTGCACCCTGCTGCTAATAACAGTCTCTTATTAATTTCTGCTATAAATATGCACTAGGTGAAGTATATAGACCAGATCGGCTATACAAGGGAAGCTTTTTTTAACCCGGCAGTGCCATCGTCAGCGAGGGTGCTGCTTTCTCTGCCAGTCTGACAGTGATAATGTGATAAAGAGTCTCACTGCACCCGTGGAGCATAGAGTTCACAGTCCACACCTCATTATCTGGGACTTAAAGCTTAATGTGACCTTTTCCCATTGCAAACAACCAGTCCTGCAGCACTCTCTGTTACAACATAACCATCCTTGCTCTCCTAAAGTATTTTATTCTAATGATTTTAATTCTGTCTAATGTCTCTCTCATAATGTTTAGAGTAATGGATTAAGATTATTTTTAAATTTGCTTTATCGCAACTCATTGTTTACTCTGATTGAACCCACATTGCAAAACTGCAAATGATTAATCTCTTTACTCAATATTTTACATTTTGTGAAGGAATTGTTCCCTCGTCTGTGGTCCTGACTGGGTTCCAAGTGATGTCACGAGTATTCCTTACCTGGGCAGTGACACACAGCGTTAGAGAAGTAAGTTTATGTTTAAAGGGATAGTTTACTCAAAAATGAAAATTCTTTCATCATTTACTCACCCTCAAGTTGTTCCAAACCTGTATGAGTTTCTTTCTTCTTTTGAACACAAAAGAAGATATTTTGAACAATGTTGGTAACCTTTGGCTTCAATAGTATGGAAAAAATATATATATTATAGAAATTAATAGCTACCAGCAACTACTTGGTGCAACATGAGGGTGAGTAATTGGTTACAAAATTTTCATTTTTGGGTGAAGTATGCTTTTAATTTGCATATGCTACAGTGTTATTTTAGAATTACTTATAGACTATTATAGTATTTATTAATATTTTAAATTTGCTGTAATTTTTATTAGTTTAATTCTAATTTTAAAATGTTTATTTATTTTTATATTTTTTATTGTTTCAAAATTTCTAATTCGCTTTATTTTTAAGTTTTATTCATTTTAATACTTCAACTTAAAATAATTTTATTTCACTTAGTTTTCATGTAAGGTTTTTTTAAGTTATCTAATATTTATATTTAATTTTATTTTATTTCAGCTTTATTTCAATTAGCATAAACAATTTTTTATAGTTTTATTTTGGTTTTAGGTAACAATAACAGACATTTTAGTTGTTCAGGTGTTCACATACAGTATTAATGATATATTATGATTATTTTTAAAAATGATGTCAGGGATTCTCATGGTTAAAAAAAACTGGATATGAAAATCCTGTATCATTATGCTATCAATATATCTCAAATTACTCATGAGCAATATATATAATGAGCATTATTTCTTTGTCTCACTGACTCTACTGCCATCTAGTGGATTTCAACAGGTGGTTTATAATATTTCAATGCTCATCAAAAATCCTGCATTAGTACAATTTAAGTGTGAAGAATGTTATGTATTTTAAGTTCTTTGAAACTAAGAATCAAGTTCTGATTGTCTATCCCAGAGAAAGACGTCTGAGCTGAAGTGTATAATTCTGTAAGTTATTCCTACGAGAAACCTCCTTGAACCAGAACTGGGGAGTAATACTAATTTTTAACATGTCCATGTGTGCCTGTGTATGTTTCTGTTGCTAAAATAACCTCCTTTCAAGCCTGTATGTGTGTAGAGGCAAAGTTGGAGTCTTTGATGGGCCTGAATGCTTTTTGAAGTGCTTCAGTTTCCGATGTTCTCAGTAGTCCATCTTTGTGTGTCGAGTGGCTTCAGTGAATTGCGACATAACCGCATGGTTCTCGACTAAATTTTCCAGCTTGCTGAGCAGTTCTGTCTTTTCCCTGTGTGAATTACAGTTCTCTCGTTTTAGGTCCAAAGTGAAGACAGCGTTCTCCTCTTTGTGGTGGCCTGGACAGTCACAGAGATCATCCGTTACTCTTTCTACACCTTCAGCCTGCTCAACCATCTGCCTTACCTCATCAAATGGGCAAGGTGATGCTTTTCAGAGTTTATTATCTGCCCTTTTTTGGTGGAAAACTATATATTTTACATATTCCGTTCTTCAAATCTACAGGTACACGTTTTTTATCGTGCTGTACCCCATGGGAGTGGCAGGGGAACTTTTGACGATCTACGCCGCGTTGCCATACGTGCAGAAAACAGGGCTCTACTCCATCACCTTGCCTAATAAGTACAACTTCTCCTTCGACTACCACACCTTCCTCATCCTCGTCATGATGTCCTACATCCCCTGTACGTTTTAATTCGTGGACAGAGCAATTATGCATCATGTTTTTTCAAAATGCTTTGTTTTGATATCTTCCATCTGTAAATAATCTGATTCCTCAGTTGATCTTGTGTATCTCATTGTATAGCTCATTCTGGTCTTGTGAATGAACAGCTTTGTTCCTGTTAATGAACGTCTTTGTCTGTGTTCCTCAGTATTCCCTCAGCTCTACTTCCACATGATACGCCAGAGGAAGAAAGTTCTGGGTCACGTGGAGGAATACAGCAAAGTGGAATAACTCGCTCCGCAGTTTCCGCACACAGCAGACTGATCGCACCGGAAACGGAAACAAACGGATAACCTTTAAAAGCCACACTACAGATTTTTTTTTTTTTTTTTTAAAAGAAGGCAAGGCGTTCTTGTCGATTAAACAGGCCAGATATGCAGAATGATTTTTAATGATAGTATTTTGGTCAAGAACTGTTGCAGTTGGTGATTTTAGGGATCCTGTAACTACACAAATGGCTTTTCCTCAGTTTAGAGGGAGAAGAATGACGTTTTCATACTAATACATCAGCTTCTGTGTAAAAACATTTTTATTTTTGATTCTAAATGTAGAATTACTGACCAAATATTGTAGCAAATATCACTCAGACAAAGGGCAAAAATACAGTTAGCTGCATCTGGTGGCTTAAACCAGAAAAAATGTCTCATCATTTTCCTGTGTGGTGTGTTTTGTACACTGTATTTCAGACATTTGAATCAAATTGACTTAAATCTCTCTGTTTCTCACTCAACGGATTCCTTTTCTTTATATTTGAGTGTGATTCACAACTCAAACCGCACTTGACTTTCACACTACTTGCGTGTCTACTGATTCCCATCATGATTACTGTTAGTATTTTCTTTTTGTTTTGTGCTGTGTTTCTTAAAGGATCAATGTTAATCGGTTGTTTTAATCAGTATTGGATATGTATTGTTGGTTTGTGGCCGTTTGCAGAAAAAAGAGGTGTATCACCCAAAGAAATTGGCTGAGTTGCTAGGTCAGATCTCACAGTCAATACTACTAATGTACTAGATGTGCATTTCTGTCGGAGATTGCAGATGACATTTTTGGAGCTTTTACGGCTGGCGATGTGGAAGTGTTTGGCTGAGAGAGACTCGCAGAAGAGAGCACAAGCCTCGGTTAACGGGGGCCAATTGGATTTGAGTGCCTCCAGTCATGCTTTTCCAATGAGTCAAATCTAATAACGTGGAGGGAAAGCTGGGAGTCAAGACTAACTTAACGCTTCATTGCCCGTCTGCCTAATTGTGAACAGTCAACTTCAGCCCTCACAATGCAAATGAATCTCTCGTATTGAAGTGTGAGCCACACTATTGCACAGATAGAGTCTTTGCAAACAAAGCCTGTTCTCCTTATCAAGCCTATTCATGAAAAGATTAGCATGGATGAATGGAGTGCAACTTTGAATAACACTGCATGTAAAAGTGGTGTGGCTAAACCTTGGTTAATAGAAGCATGACCCTTAACTCAAATAAAAATGCCAACATTGTCAAGCTTTTGATATTCAAGTTCTGCATGGGACCAGCAAACTTTGTATGAATAGTAATACGATGATATATATTTACAATAAACCATAACATGGGAAGCAAAGCCGGTTTGTTTTTATTCTATAAACTGAAGTGCTTTATCTTCCTCATACTTTAGTATTTAACTGCAGTGTAATTAAAAATATTGTGCCTTATATAAATGTCACTTTATGTCAGAATACAATTAAACACCTATAAAGTTTTATAGACTTTTATGGTATCTTAATAAAGGGGACTACAGCGTATTCATCTTTCCTTCACATGATGGCAGTAGAGATCTATCTTTGACTCCAGCATAAGGTCTGATGTATTTTAAATGCACAGCATTGTCAGGAATTAACCTTTTTATTAAGAGGCAATGTTTGCGTCCTGGGGTTTGATTTTAGCCATTTAAAAACAATGCATCACCCTTTTATGCTAAATCCACTCATATTTCATGACAAAATGCATGCTTATGTATTTCATTAAAGTAACCTTTCCTTTTGAATAATTACAATAATTTACTTGACTTAGAATAAGAAGAATTAAGAAATATATCTGGCGTTTAAAGGGTTATTAATTATTCACATTTTGAAAGCCTACACTAATTTTTGAGTTTTTTTAATTGGTATTTAGAAAAGTTTGTAAAGTCAAATGGACACAATTATATTGTCCAATGCATATGCAGAGTTTGAAATCATACAGATGAGATTAAGCTAATTCTACCATCCTTGCCTCATGTCAGTTTTTGATATTCGATTATATTTGAGTTTTCTTGAATCATGAAAAAGCATTCTGTGGTGTTCAAAATTAAAGTGGAACAAAATAGCTTAAAAGCAAATTTCCTTAGGGGTTGTATCTCAGCATCTCATCTGTTTAAAGGATGGGAGTCATGAGACCTATGAAAAAAACAAAACCGAGGAAGCATGACTCTGTTGACTGCAAACAACAAGAACTTTTGTCTTCTCAAACTGACACACAAAAAAAGAGTTGAATTCTCTTCACACAGCTGACAGAATCCTGCATTCTGAAATAGAAAAAGTGTCAACACACTGCAATGATAAACAACTGACAACTTATCCCACATTAGGAGGAAAACGATGTAATGTCCGTTGAATCATTGATGAATAAGTGAAGTTTTAAAAAATAAAAAATAAAAGTACAAACATGAGAAAAATAAACATTCCCATGCACATTATTCATATTCACATAAAACATTCAGTAAAATGTTTAATATTCAGAATATCTAAAGTGGTTTAATAAAAAATATGTTCATACAGAAAATGTGTTTTGACATAAATGACTTATCTCCCATATTTATTTATTTATATATATTTAAACCCCCCCTACTTTATTAGCATAACAAACAAACAAACAATTTTCCCCACCATCCCTTACATGCAGCTGTGCGGATAGTCCCGCCCACTTATCCAAATCACGGTGTACTGACACACAGGTTGACCAATAGGAAAATCGATTGCCAATTTGTGCAACCTTCTATCCAATAGAATCGCACATAAGGCGGGGCCTAAAGATCATACTTGGTTGAATGGTGATACAAAGACAAGAAGCACCAAAACGGAGGATAACGCTTAATCAATTCTGTGTGCCTCGCTCTTGAGAGTCTGCAGGGAAAGGACGCGCAGCTCAGTGCGAGCGGGGCGGGATCGACGCTCCAGTGGCGTGACAATTCATCTCCTCATCTAGCCGCAGGCGCTGGTGATGTTGCTGCTACTGCATCAGGAGCTTTGGAGATACCTGTCTGCTCAGCACTGATGAGGACTCCTCCAAAGGACACTTGTGAGGTCATCTCGGGGTGACGCAGCTGACCGTGCAGGAAAGCTCAGGTTTTCTCAGCAATCGTGATCATGTAATCATCTAACGTTAGTGGACTGCGACCTCATCTTCACAGGTGCACAGCTTGCGTGGATCAGTGCATCAATGCGTACGCACCATGGAGTCGTGCTCTGCACTTCCAGCTCAGACCCAATCACACTTTTGCGGACACTGTTTGCTCCTGTCATGAAAACGGAGATCTAGCGTGATGGGTGTAGGGTCAGTTCTCATTAATCTGGACTAAATAACGCAGTTTTAAGCAGTGTGCGAATTATAAAGTGACTTTAATGGTGGGCAGACTATTTTAAAAGAGTTTAGGCGTTTTTAAAGAAAGAAATATGTTAAATTGTTAAATGTAAATTTAATTTGTGGGGCAACAGTTATTTGAGGTTGGTCTTTGCGCAAACGCAAATTGCCATTTGGCGCCACTAACAAATATCAGGTACCTGAGAGACTTCTTAAACAAAACACTTAGGCTGTTGTGACAAATTTGTAACTCTATAACAAATTGACACTTTAGTTCTTGTCATGCTTCATGGACGTATCGAAACTAATCTCAATGGAGAGCTAGCGAGCAGTTTACTGTTGTTATGGTTACCTCATCTGGCTAGCGCGACTTCTGTTTGTTAGCTTGCGTTTATCGACAGGTGAAAATACGCGCTCTGACTAACTTATAACTTTTAACAGTGCTAAAACGTGTATATATAGATCTACTTACCTACATATACTGTATACTTGTGTGGTTTTATACATTCATAATCTTAAATGCCTTCATAATCATACATTCATAATCATAAATGCCCCATATCTATGAATTGAAATGGGGCGCACAATTACTCCCTCTGCTGTTTACCTCCTCTAATGCTCTAGCCACCTGAGGATGTGTCCCAAACGACTACTTTGTATATTTAATTATTTAAAGCCCTCCATGTGTTTATAATGATGTAAAAACGAGTTGCAATATGTGTTTCTCTCTCTCAGAGAGTTTGGCTATACTCATTTTACATTGGTCCTAATTTAAAAAAGCAGTATGCAAAATGCTGCTTTTATAAATTACAAAATGGACCACTTTTACTAATTCGGTTTTCAATGAGATGTACGTTTATATCTCACAAACATCGTTTTGATTTACTTTTTTATTTTAAACCGCTAAACGCAACGTTGTGTGTCTTAAATTAGCAAAATGACTTTAATATAGGCTATGTTCTCCGAAATAATGAGTGAAACATCCCAACAATTATTTATTTGGGATCATATACGTGATTGGATTGACAAGTTTAATATTTTTATATATATACATTGAGCGAATAATTAAATTTCAGTTATATCTGGTTCGCTTCGTTTCGCGTAACCCATTTTGGCATCTCTTGCACAAGAACAAAAGGATAACGGCTTTATTATATATTTGTGGCGTGCACCTATAGTAACTTGATAAATAATAACAGTAGTTATGTGTCGTTCGATACAAACATCTGTTAAGCAGCTGTTGCTATGGTTTCCTCAAGTAATGGAAATTTCAGTTTCGGGAGCGTAGGCTGTACATTTAGCGCACTCTGACTAACTTGCGCGGCTGCTGAAACTTATTTGAAAACATTGCTGAAACGTACATGTGTTTGTAGGCTATGTAAAAACAAAACACACTTGTAAGACCTCCGACTTCTTCATTAGGGAGTCAGACCTCCATAATTCGCACCCTGAAGTCATTTATTGCATGTAGCACTGGAGATCATGTCCAGATCTAACAGCGTGAGTCCACCCGGCGCTGGCGCTCCTGGACTGAGGGGAGGGACGGAGCACAGATCCGCTTGGGGCGAGTCTGAGTCCGTGGCGAACGGATGTCCATACTCGGCCAGATCCTCCTGCAGAAAGCTCATACGGTCCAACAGTCGCTGGAGAGAGGACGATGACTTCGAGCGACAACCGGGCCGAGCCACCACCACCGTCAGCCGGGTTAGTTTCAGATCCAAGTCTGCATGGCAAGAACACGGGGAGGAGAGCCGCAACAATAACAGATCTTCCCCGAGGTACCGAGATGGAGAAGTGAGACCCAAGTCCGTGGAGCTGGGTTTGGAGGACAGGAGAACCAAGTCCAAAGCAGAGGAGGAGCTCATGCCTGAAGTGAACTTTTCCATGAGCGCCTGCTGCAACGCCGTGATGCAGATCTTCAAATCCAAGAAGTTCCAGTCGGAGAAGTTGGAGAGGCTTTACCAGCGCTACTTCTTCCGACTCAACCAGAGCAGCTTGACGATGCTCATGGCCGTCCTGGTGCTGGTGTGCGCGGTGATGCTGGGGTTCCACCCCGCTGGAGGAGTGTTTCGGCTCACTTACGTGGTGGTTTTCTCCACGGCAATCTTGCTCATCCTCACGCTGATGGTCGTGTGCAACAGGAACGGCTTCCATCAGGATCACATGTGGATAGTTTGCTATGTGCTCATTTTGGTGGTGCTGACTGTACAGGTGATCGGTGTGCTGCTCGTGGAGCCGCGCAGCGCGTCTGAAGGCATCTGGTGGACCGTGTTTTTCATCTATGTCATTTACACACTTCTGCCGGTGAGGATGAGAGCAGCGGTCATCACTGGAATTATACTGTCTGCTATACATGTGCTGGTCTCATGGAAGTTAAACGAAATGGACATCTTTTTATGGAAACAGGTGAGTACAGTGCATATTTATATGCTTTCATCGTTTGAATTAACCTATCTATCTATCTATCTATCTATCTATCTATCTATCTATCTATCTTTATCACTCACTCAAGACTGTCAACATAGTCATTTGACCATAGGTACGTCACGTGGCTGCGATTAGTCTATTTGATTATGTGCATAATTCCATGAGATGCTGTTTTTATGCAACAGTTGTGTAAACAAGAAGTTAATAATGAGAAAATGTTTACTTCATATACATTTTTCCTCTGCCAACTAAAATTCCAAACGAAGCCAAAGCTTCAAACTTTATAATAAACGCTGGGATTGACAGCTAATGAGTGGATCGGAGCAACATACGTTTACCTTCGCCTTTTTCGTAATCACTCCGCTACAACTCCACTCCATGTTTTCCATTTTCCTTTCTCGGCTTAACTACTAGTGCGTAGTGAAAATTCTGTGTTAGTTGCTTAAAAGCAACGTTCATAGATAATATGTGCAGTCAGTGCAATGGTCAAAATTTTAACATTGTTTTGAAAAGTGTTTTAGTTATTAAGTGCATTGACACAAGTGCTGCTGGTCACGTTTATCAGTGAAGTTTACTGTACCGTCCATGTGCTGTAATTTTTCAGTTCTGTTGTTTTTTCGTTAGTTTTGAGAATTTCAGTAGACCTTTAGAAGAACTGTCAATCCCTTCTTACCTGAGCCTCAAACTTTTCAGCAGAAGTTTAAGAGTGTTTATGCATGAAAAGAAGACTTAGTGTGTCTTTATCAGTTAGTACTGTAGGTCTTGGATGTTCTTGCAGTTCTAAAGGCGACAAAAGTTGATGATTCACCCTTTTTTTCCTCCGGAAAGCCCTGGATTTAGTTGAACAAACACTTTTAAAGTATTTTATTAAATCACTGTGTATGAATTTATCACATTGTTATAGTGAATGCTTCCGTTTTTGTTCCTTTTTGAGCGACTTGGTACCTTTTATCGGAAACTATTAATGCTTTACAGCTAACTGCATGTATGTGTGCAAATAAGGTGCAATCTTGAGCCTGGATTATTTTTAAGGATTACTGTTATAAATATTTCTGAAATAAAAAAATAAAAACTTCATCTTTTTTTCACAAAGAATTACATCTCTAAAAGCCTTTTATTTATTTATTTATTTATTAATTTTAATCAGTCATTAAATAAATACACTGTATATTTTTCATCAGTGTCAGTAGATTTCATAACCTTCAAAATATGTTATACAGTATACTCTCTGTACACTGTAAAAAGTGATCAGTTGACTTTACTTAAAAAATTGAGGAAAGCCGTTGCCTTAAAATTATTAAGTAAAGGAAATTCATGCATAATTAAAAAAAAAAAAAAGTTAAGTGAACTTGACAATTCTGAGTTACATTAACAAATAAACAAAAGAAAATTTGTGGTCACTTTTTATTTTAAGTTGGACTAACTTAAATTCATTAAATTGCGATTACTAAAAAGTGTGAATCTACTTAACTTAAAACTAACAAGTAAATCTGAGTTCTGTCTACTTAATTAAATTGAGGAATCCCGTTGCCTTGAGAAAATTAAGTAACCACAACTTATTGTATTTGTGTAGTTACAATTCACTTGAGACTGATTTGATGTAATCTTATTTTACTGATTTCTTTCACATTGAAGGCTACTAATACAATTCTCAAAAATACAAAATTGTTCAAAACAGATAGCACATTAACATTTCTATGAAGAATTGTCAAAAGCAACTCACTCTTATTTATATATAGCACTTCATACAATACAGATTGTGTCAAAGCAGCTTTACATTGTTATATTAACACAGATGCCATACTTCTTACGATGTAACAAGTACATTAGGTGTTATTGACATTGTTATTGTTAGCGAACACCTTCAGAATGAGACGTGGCCTTTTTAGGACTAATTTAACAGTCACTTCAAACATTACAATTACACTAGCTTTTCTTTACATATTGCAGGAGTGTCAAAGTAAATAACTTACGACAATTCGCCCACACAAAAGAAGAATGCATAATCCATTAAATAGTCCCGCGCTGACACTTCTGCTTAAGCGTGTTCTTAGCATATGCCTGAAATGATATGAGAGCCATTAACACAAAATGGTTAACTAGGAATAACCGCAGTCTCATTTAGACATCATTTATACTGCTTGACAAAATGAACACTCTTAGGATGCATTCAATTAAAACTCACAGACATAGTGTTTGTATAAAAATCAATAAAACAAAGAAACTTTACTTATCATACAGTGGGTAACAATTAACAAATAACAAACAATTTAGTTTAGTTGGGTCCATAAAGAACACTACCAGTCAAAAGGTTTTGAACAGTAAGGTCTGTTTTATTTTTTTTTTTTTTTATTTATTTTTTTTTTAAAGTTTTTAAAGAAGTCTCTTCTCACCAAATATTTCAAAATATTTAAATATTTTTATATATTTATATATTTTTAAATATACATAAATATATTTTTTAAAAATGTTACTATTTTTGTTGTACTTAGGATCACATAAATGCAGGCTGGTGAGCAGAAGAGACTTCTTTAAAAAAAAAAAAATAAATAAATAACTAATTAAAAAAACTTAATCTTACTGTTCAAAAACTTTTGACTATAATGTATGATCACCTGTTGGAGCTGAATTGGGGGAAAAATTTTTAATTAATTTTTATTTATACTGCAATTAACCAATTAAAATTCTGGTACATTCAAAGATGGTACATTCATTATTCTTACAATAGTCAAGTGTTCACGCACCTCAATAATATCTGCATGCACAATAATGAGAAGTACACACATAAGGGCCTCCATACAGCAGAGTCTGATGTGGCAGGTGGAACTAGAACTGCCCTGAAACACAATTGAAAAACAATTATCATAAATATAAATATAGCTTCACAATGCTCATTTTGGCTTCTGTCAGATTGATATTTAGTCTTTACTGAATCGTTTGTGTGCTTTTTTAAATTGTAAACGCTTCTCACAGGATCGCGTGAGCGTCCGGGATCCACGACAAAGCCTCTTTTACTACAAGAACAAACACTTCACACCAGATAAAATTTTGAAAATATTAAATATATTATTGTAAAGTTACGTGTTTTAGTGACCAATTTAAACAACTTAACACCCATCTGTCCATCTGTCAGATGACCGTTAGAGCTGCGTTACTGTTTGAATTTCAAACTGCATCATGTTAGTAGGGATGGGAAGTTCGGATCATTTTACTTTGAGTCTCGTTCAGCAAAATGAACAAATGTTTTTTTTCGAGTCATTTCGTTCATTTTAGCAAAATATAATTAAAATGTTGCGTGTTACTTCCCTAACACATCTACTACTTACGCAAACGTTGATCACACTACAAACAATACAAAACTATAATGCTATAAGTAACAGAAAAGATTAATTCATTGTTTACCTGAGTCTTTAATCTATGATTAGCTCACCTCACCTCACCTTTTATCTGACAAGTCTTCGGGTTTGAGTCGTTCGTTCATCACGTGACAGCCCCATAAACTTAACCAATGCAGCTGAGCCGGAAAGAGAATTGATTAGTTCATCTCTCGAGTCCGGGTTTTTCGAGTCGTTCGTTCATCATGTGACAGCCCCATATACTTAACTAATGCAGTCTGAGCCGGAAAGAGACTTGATTAGTTCATCTTTCGAGTCGTTTGTTCTTTTGTCACATGACGTGACAGCACTGGATAGAGAAATTAATTAATTTACAAGCTTCCTTACAAACGGGTGCATAGTTGTTGTTGTTGTTATTATTATTATTATTATTATTATTATTATTATTACTATTAGTAGTAGTAGTAGTAGTAGTAGTAGTAGTAGTATTATTGTTATCATTATTATAATTATTTACTCTTACAGTTATGTGATGTTTCTGGTCTCAAATTGTAGCTTTTTATTTCTTACAGTTTATAAATATGTGAATTTCTGTCATGATGGTTCTTTTCCATAACACTGAATGTGGTAACAAAGGTAATAAACTAAAGAGTTGGTTATTATTATTATTATTATTATTATTAGTCTTTTTCCCTTAGACTGCATAGGTTTAGCTTATGGGGCTGTCACGTGATGAACAAACGACTCGAAAGACTCGAAAGATGAACTAATCAAGTCTCTTTCCGGCTCAGACTGCATAGGTTATGCGTATGGGGCTGTCACGTGATGAACGAATGACTCAAAAAACCCGAAGACTCGAAACAGGTGAACTAATTCAGTGCAGAACTTATAGGATGTTGCGCATGCGCGACTGAATGAATCACTCCCCGAGACGACTTGTTCTTCCCGAGTCACATTAAAGATTCGTTCAAAATGAATGAATCATTCAAGAACGACACATCACTACATGTTAGTGAAGGCCGCTGGGTCCCATCCTCTGTAGGTTTTATAAATTGTCCTCAACATAGAATAAAGTCAGTTACATACAGAATCTGTCGTGGTGGTGTTATCTTCAGTCTTTAGTAATATACAGAATTAATATCTTCAGTCTTCGCGGTTGCTTGCGCCATCAAGTTTAACTTGGGTCCCTTCAGAATGAGACAAGTTAATTTCGCGGCTAATTTCAAAGGGTTTATTTTGCTTCAATTACCACCTGACAACACTTTAAGAATTACCATTACAGTGTTTTTTGCTTACATATTTATAGACTGTGGAAGTAAATAACTTACCGCCGTTTAAATACCTAAAAAATAGAGCTAACTAAAACAATAAAACACAATAAAAAATTATAACAATAAAAAAGAACATGATTTTTGAAAATTATAAACAGTTATCTGTTTTTGCAAATAAATTCTTCATATATATATATATATATATTAGTGCAGTCAAACGATTAATCGCATCCAAAATAAACAGCACTTTTAATTAATTAATTAATTAATTAATTAATTAATTTTATTAGGGTCACACTATGCGCAGTGTGAGGACCAAACCAAATCTCCAGGTTCTCTTATGAGAACCAGGCTGAAAAACTAATGTGCACCTCTGTCTATAACACATGCACAAAGGAGTCACATGTTCGACCTTTTCATTGAACACAAAGAAATTAAGTTTATTGAACTTAATTGCAATGCTTTAAGTAACAGACAGTAATAAAAACTCAATCAAATTGAGTAATGTCAACAGAGCAGAAACAAATAAGTACGATGAACGTAAATTTACTAAGTTAACAGTGCATCGTAGTTTTGTATACTTAACTGCTGTGCTCAGTTGAATTTCTCAATCTTTTGAATCCTCCAACTAATATAACATTTTATAGTAAATGTGTTTTAAAATCCTTCGTCTTCAGACATAGTTATGTTTTCATTAAAAACACAGACTCTTTGAATGGTGTGTGTGGGAACGGCCTGCTGTGTTTGTTGCTCTTTCCACACAATGTTGTTGTCTTTAGCATATCAGATCTCTCTCTGTTTACATGGGACCTAGCAGGACTCTCCAATAGTTCAGTGTTGTTTTATAAAGATCCTGGGATGAAGGATGTATTAGGAGTGCTCTCATAGATGACTAGCTTTCATCAGGCTGTGATGATTGGTGCTGCTTTTTATGAAAGGTTTTGTGGCTGGACTGGAGCAATGGCTAAGGTGAAATCAGGTCACTGTTAGTGTTTCGACGAGATCGAAGGACCGTTCTGGGATCAATACAAGATTATTTTACTATACTTTTAGGATTTATTTTTTAGCATAAAGATCCACTTCCATATCAAGTTCCAATTCCGGAGGTGCTACTACAGATCTGACTTGTTCTGCCACAAATTAAGTTCTGATGAGTACATCTAATCATTTGTAACTTTCAGTTGCAAATTCATTAGCAGGTATGATGTTTTGCAATTATTTCTTAGGTACTTCAAATACCACAGGTTGTCTTGCATACCATTGTTTCTTTACAGCAATACCAGGCTACAAGAAAAACAGTGTGTACTTAAGGATAAGAGCAAACCAAAGGTGCTTTTTAGGATTGTCTTACAGATCATCGACAGTTCACTATCTCCAGCTCCATTTCCCCTGTGTGCTTCATTAAAGCCGGAGGTGGGACCCAGTTAGAGGAGCTAGCATAGACGGGGGAAAACAGAGGAGGTGGACAGAGTCCTGTCTGGCACATCTCCAGCTCTAACATGGTTTGTGGCTGATTTAATTGAATTGCCCCACTCTGTAACATGCAGACCCACTGGAATTCAAAACAGATGTCCTCCCTGTCCTTCTTGAAAGATCTGCTATTAATTTGCCTTTGAGAGTGAACCCCTATGGAAGCATTAACCTTCCCCCAGGCCAGGCTGACTACGTGCTCTGCAGAGCAGCACGCTGAAGAAAGCACCACCTCTTGGGACTAATGCAGAGCTCAGACACAGATGATCTTTTGATGCTGTCAACTTTTGCTCAACTTGTGCAGCACATTTACATTGTCTGAGTTATCAATTTACATTATATCACGTTTCAGTTGTAGACTAATACCAGTGAAATTTTGCAGAGGAAACTATTATACTACTGAAAACATCTTTCTTTTAGAAGTCTGTTCAGGGTCATTTTTACTATTAATAAATAATAATAATAATAATAATAGTTGTTGTTTATTATTATTATTATTATTATTATTATTAGTTTTAGTATTATTAATAAATTAACTATAGGGCCTAGTAATAATAATAACAGAAAATAATTACAATAAAATTTATTATTATAATAACAATAATAATCATTAAAATGTGTGTGAAAAACAAGTATATCACTGACATCACAAAAGTCACTTTAGAAGTCAATATATTGTTTATTTTAATTTCATACATTCAAATATTATTTTTTTTAAATACGTGTACTGAATTGACAGCCCTAATAATAATTTTAAATACAAACATTTGTGTATATTTTGATATTTCTTAAATTATGATAAAACTAAATAACTAATAATAATAATAATAATAATAATAATAATAGTAGTAATAATAATAATAATAATAATAATAATAATAATAATAATAATAATAATAATAATAAAGCTAAACATCAGAGTGCACTGGAATAATTTGGTGTAGAAGCAGTTTTTACTCAGAAATTGCTAGTAAATCTCACAATTACATATCACAATTACAAAGAAAGGGCAAGTAATACATGAAATTTTGAGGTAGAAAGACATAATATTTTCTTGTAAAACTTACTCTAATAATCTTTTATAACTTATACTAAAAATAATTTTTACAGTGTACTGAAGAATGGCCTGTTTGGATTGCCATGTGTTGATGTTTTTGTAACCCCTCTAATAAAGTTGCTTTTTAGAAATATGTGAGTGCCTGGACGTAGAAGTATATTTATTTAACGAGGAAACATTCAATAATATATATGTGGATTTATGTATCATTGTGTATTGTGAGGTAGGAGGCAACCAGCCTTATTGCAGATTTTGTTTGGTTACTTGAAGACTTTCCAAGTTTCAAATGGGCACCCATATGTGTAATCCCTGGGAAGGTTGAAGGTTTTTTTCCCCCATAAAACAGCTGTAGGAGTGAGTTTGTGTTACCTTTCGAGATCCGACTCTGACATGTCTCTTATGAGTGCAGACCCTCAATTGTGCTTCTTGTATCTTAGCAACCAAGCCCTGTTCTCACAAACACCATCCAGAAGCACTCAGGGCTTCCCTGTGAGAGGACCCCTGCTTTTCATCTTTTAACCACCTCCAGTGAATGTGCGATCTTACCATTAGAGGTTCAAATTGAGATAATTAAAGCACAACTGCCCCTGGTGCTGGGAGTCTTTACTCTCTCTTTTCTTCACTCCCCCCTTGCATTGTTTTTCCTGTTGTCAAGGTAGACCTGAGGATAATCAAGCTCTGTGTGTGGGTGGCTGCCCGCACCTCTCTTAAACAATTGCTGCAGTCTACAGCTTGTATTAGATGTCTTGTTAGGAACCACATCTTGAGGTACTTCATTTCACTATTCAACTATAAGCTCTGATGGTTTATTTGTCATATGTTGTATAACATATTTTTTTCTATTGCATTAAAGGATTAGTTCACCCAAAAATTAAAATTTGCTGAAAATGTACTCTCCCTTAGGCCATCCAAGAAGTAGATGAGTTTGTTTCATCTTCAAAACAGATTTGGACCAAATGTAGCATCACTTGTTCCTCTGCACCACTGGATCCTCTGCAGTGAATGGGTTCCGTCAGATTGAGAGTTCAAACAGCTCATAAGAGCATCACAATTATCCACAAGTAATCCACATGACTCCAATTCATCAATTAACACCTTGTGAACACAGGGACCTTATTGCAAAGACATATCGCACAAAACGCTGCCAAAGCCACAGGTTCTGCTCCATGAACACTGCACCAAATTACCACTTGTAAAAAGCTGTTTGTAATAAACAAATCCATCACTAAAACGTTTTTAACTACAAATTGTTGCTTCCGCTAAAATATGAGTCCTCTATCCATAATATTGCTTTCTTTCCAGTGAAAAAGTTGTCTGAATTAGGAGAGAAATATGCACAGATCAAGCACCATTTAAAAGTGAAAACATTTCAAAAAATATGTATGTGGATTTTGATGTGAGCAAAGAACAGGGGAGGATCTTTTTTTTTTTTTTTTTTTTTTTTTTTTTAATACTTTCTGGAAGAAGCATTATTATGGATGATGGACTTGTATTTTGGACAGAAGTGGTGGTTTAAAGTTAAAATACTTTAATGATTTTTTTTTTTTTTAACAAACATGCAGCTTTTCATTTCTTTTTACATTAATTCATTAATTGAGTCATGCAGATTTCTTGTGAATTATTTTGATGTTTTTATCAACAGTTTGACCTCCCATTCTGACGGCACCCATTTACTGCAGAGGAGCTTTTTTTCAATATTTTTCAAATCTTTTCAAATGAAGAAACAAACTGTATATATGGCAGTAAAGACACATTTACTACATTCTTAGCACCAAATCAGCATATTAGAATAAAAGCATAAAAGACTTCCTTCTAAAACATTTAAAAAGTCTTACCAACCCCAAATTTATTAACAATAGTGTATGAGTATTTTATGCCATTAGTAGATTGACTGGTAGGAGCATTTGTGATCCTGGACCACGAAACCAGTCATAAGGGTCAATTTTTCAAAAAAGCGTTCAAAGCTGAATAAATAAGCTTTCCATTGATGTATGGTTTGTTAGGATAGGACAATATTTGGCCGAGATACAACTATTTGAATATCTGTGCCCGGTTGCATAAAGCACCTTAAGTGTAATTTTCTCTTAAGATCGCCCTTAAGTTTCCCTTACAATTAAGGGTGTTGCATAAAATATCCCTTAAATGACACTTAAGGGTTTCTTCAGGTGAAACGTCATAAACCCTTAGAATTTCTCTTAAGTATCCCTTAAAGCCCATTAAGTGTTGCATAAAGCCCCTTAACTGTCATTTTCCTAAGTATAACATAAGGTATGGAAAGTGTCACCTTAAGTGTTACACAGCAAGCAGATTCAATCCTAAAGTCTTCTACAAGACACAATCAGCCACTTTATAACAGATTTTTAATTTATAACAGATTTAATTTTACATTAATCAAATTACATACAGCTAATAGCTCAAACGTGAGTGCGTCATAACGAAAACACATTTATATTCTATAATATTTTATTCCTGTATTTTCCTACATATTACCTGGAAATAGTCTTTCGAGTCATTCGTTCTTTTGTCACGTGACGTGACAGCATTGGATAGAGAAATTAGTTAATTTACAACCTTCCTTACAAACGGGTGCGTAGTTGTTATTATTGTTGTTGTTATTATTATTATTATTATTATTATTATTATTATTATTTACTCTTAGAGTTACGTGATGCGTTTCTGGTCTCAAATTGTAGCTTTTTATTTCTTACAGTATATAAATGTGTGAATTTCTGTCATGATGGTTCTTTTCCATAACACTGAATGTGGTAACAAAGATAATAAACTAAAGAGTTGGTTGTTATTATTATTATTATTATTATTATTATTATGAGTCTTTTTCCCTCAGACTGCATTGGTTATGTTTATGGGGCTGTCACGTGATGAACAAACGACTCAAACCCGAAGACTCGAGAGGTGAACTAATCAATTCTCTTTCCGGCTCAGACTGCATAGGTTATGCGTATGGGGCTGTCACGTGATGAACGAACGACTCGAAAAACCCGAAGACTCGAAACCGGTGAACTAATTCAGTGCAGAACCTATAGGATGTTGCGCATGCGCGACTGAACGAATCACTCCCCAAGACGACTCGTTCTTCCCGAGTCACATTAAAGATTCGTTCAAAATTAACGAATCGTTCAAGAATGACCCATCACTATTAACAACATAAATTCTGCTCTGCACCTCACACAAACCTACTGTATTCTGCCAGAGAGGACTGCGGCTGCAACGAATCATCATTTGGATTACTTTTGGTAGTGCTTATGACATTTTTGCAATAAATAAATGATTGTAATTGCATTTATCTGTCTGTCATGCTTTTCTTATACTGTATAGAAATGTTTAGGTTTATAGGTAGGAGTGGGATTAGCGACTATATAAATATTTTAATGCTATATTGTTACTAAAATGGTTATTTTCCTGCATATTTCGGTCAGTTGCGTTTTTTTTATCCTTTTATATTCGCTATAAAATGGGTAGGTTAAGGTTTGAGTGTAGGTTAAGGGGTCTAAAAATCTAAATTGCTTAATAAAATTATAAAAATGCATATTCGCTGTAAAATGGGTAGGTTTAGGTTTGGGGGTAGGTTAAGGGGGTCTAAAATATAAATTGCTTATTAATAAAATGATAAAAACGCATATTTGCTGTAAAATGGGTATGTGTAGGTTAAGGGGGTCTAAAATCTAAATTGTTTATTGATAAAATGATAAAAATGCATATTCGCTGTAAAATGGGTATATTTAGGTTCAGGGGTACATTAGGTTAAGGGGGTCTAAAATCTAAATTGCTTATTAAAATGATAAAAATGCATATTCACTATAAAATGGGTAGGTTTAGGTTTGGGGGTAGGTTAAGGGGGTCTAAAATCTAAATTGCTTATTAAGAAAATGATAAAAATGCATATTCGCTGTAAAATGGGTAGGTTTAGGTTTGGGGGTAGGTTAAGTGGGTCTAAAATCTAAATCGCTGATTGATAAAATGATAAAAATGCATATTCGCTGTAAAATAGGTAGGTTTAGGTTTGGGGGTAGGTTAAAGGGTTACTCCACCCCAAAATGAAAATTTTGTCATTAATCACTTACCCCCATGTCGTTCCAAACCCGTAAAAGCTTCATTAGTCTTCGGAACACAATTTAAGATATTTTGGATGACTGTCCCATTGACTGCCAGGTAATCACCACTGTCGTGTCGAGGCCCAGAAAAGTATGAAAAACATCGTCAGGATAGTCCATCTGCCATCAGTGGTTCAATCTGAATTTTATGAAGCGACGAGAATACTTTTTGTACGCAAAGAAAATAATGATGCAAATAGTTTCTCAAGATTTTTTCATAAATAGTTTTTTAAACTTTTCAAAAGTTTCTTGAATAACAGATATACAGTGTGACCCTACTGAACATCTGCCACTGTTGTAAAAGGATACTGGAGGGAAGCCAGTTGGCCATGTTTTCATGTTCATTTTTGCATTGTAATCAGAAATAAACCATTTCTCACAATCTTTTACATAGAGGGTGTGGGGAACATTCAAACTTTTTTTAGTCAAAGTATATTCCACAAATTATTAGTAAAATTGTTATTGAAAGAATTTAGCTCTGTAGCACAGCTCAGAGAGCTCTGAGAGGCATAGATCCAGGAAATGACAGAGTCAAGAGGAACATATGGCAACTAAACTCAGCTTCATTGTTTGTAGAGACGGTTATAATCGCTGGCACGAGACAATTCACACATCTCTCTCTCTCTCTCTCTCTCTCTCTCTCTCTCTCTCTCTCAGAATGGCCATATTTGAAAAAATTCGAGTAGTTTAAATCACTGGATATAGCTGTCAGTCATTTAACATTTCTATCGTAAAACACTTGACTAATATTAAATGATTTGCAGCTTCATCTATTTTACTTCGCTTCGCGCTCTGGTTCTGTGAACAGTAAACCCCGCCTACTTTGATGTGATTGGCCATCTCAGTCATTTTGACATTGACGAGTGCTGTTTGACGCCGAGGCTTTGATCTGAAGCGCCTAGTATGTGCAGCGGTCGCGCGCGCATCTGTAGACTAGCTCAAGTTAATTCTCACACTTTAATAGTATTTGTAGCTGCTCACAGGCTGTGTAACTATGAGAAGTTATTACCTCAAAATGTACGTCAGTATGCAGTGTTCCCTATAACTCTGCGTGCCACAGGTTGCTGACCCCTGTTCTAGATTATCCCATGTGGTTGGATTTATTGGTATTTCATGTGTGCATCAGATGGTTAAAAGGCAGGGGTGCGTCTTGGAGTAAACCATCTCTATCGACTTAGTTGAATAACTTTATGATCATCTTCAAAATATTTTCCATGCTTTCTTGCGAATTTCACTTAATGATTGTGATGACACCTCAACTTGCACATTTTCAATTCTCGAAACTCTTTCATTGTCGAATTACATGAAATTAACACAGGATTTTGGTTACTTTAATATTGGCACACAGTGGAACTTTTCATTGTTAATGAATATAGCAACAACTATCATCTTCTGCAATCCTCTCACACAAGATAAATGCAAGATGTGTTGCACATGGAGCCGATTATTTCTGTAGAGACTCTGGAATGCATCCTAATTCAAACCAAACTCAGCATGTTATTTTTATGGCAGAACCACCCTCTGTTTCTCCTTCATTTGTCACCCATCTCTTTCTACTTTGCTTTCACAAATGGGCCTTGCTGCCGCCTACAAACTTTGTGTGTTTGTTATTCCCACGTAGTGTCAATTCATGTATACACACTAATTTTATAATTGTACATGGCAGGCTGGAAAATGTAATAGTCAACATATTTTTCATGTAATTTTAGTGTCAACCTGCTGTGTGAGTGGCCCACTAAAGCTAGCATGCAATTCTAAAGTCATTCCCACGAATATCTTAGCGTCCCTCTTATATGCTTTCTTTAAAGTCTTTAAAAAGTACACAAGGGGTAGAGTGAGAAATTTGTAGCTTCTCAAAATCCTAATTTTTATCAGCTGCTTAGACTTATAATATGCAGAATGACAGCTATTAATTACCAGATGTTTTCAGTTCTCAAAATGACACATAACTGTGACTTTTATTTTTTGTTTTATTTTTAAAATAATAAAATTGTATGTGCTAAACATAAGTTTCAAAGTATTTTCGAAACTTTGAACAGTGTATGAATATCTTTGCATTAGATGGAAAAATATCAAAGCTAATATTTTACAAAAAGTATTTTTTTTGTAAATGTTTGAAATTCAAACATTACATCACTTTCTTTATGAAAAGAATTTAGACAAACTTAATTTTAGTGAAACTGACTTCAAACATCACTTTTTGATCAATTTTTGCAATCACTTTTGATTAAATGATCTAAAGGTGAAGTCAAAAGGCATAGCATCATTTGTTTGCAAATGCCATGTATGTGTATTTCTCTAATTGTTAAAATTCTGGGCTTCTAAGTTTGTAATTGTTAAGTAGGGATAAGAAGTACCATTCCATATTTGGATCTTCAACATTTTTCTTGTTGACAAAAGTTGATGAACTTGTACAGTTTAGTATTTTGTTACGAGTAAGTAATTTAGCGTGATCAGAAGCAGATGCCCTCTTCTCTCTAGAAATAAATCATAGGTCCCTAAGTCAGTTCCAATGTTTGCATCATTGCTCAGTTTTACCGACAGGTTCCTGAACAGTCTTCAAAAGTTGTCCAAGCCATTTCCATAGTGCTGTCACTGTTGTAAAATGATACTGGAGGGAAGCCAGTTGGCCATGTTTTCATGTTCATATTTGCATTGTAATCAGAAATAAACCATTTCTCACAATCTTTTACATAGAGGGTGTGGGGAACATTCAAACTTTTTGTAGTCAAAGTATATTCCAGAAATTATTAGTAAAATTGTTATTGAAAGAATTTAGCTCTGTAGCACAGCTCAGAGAGCTCTGAGAGGCATAGATCCAGGAAATGTCAAGAGGAACATATGGCAAGTCAGATGTGATAACCACGTTTCTATCAGCTACTTCACTTATGCAGAACAAAAGAATAGTGTTATTCAAGTTATTCCAGATCATTAGGCTTTACATGAGAAATTTAGGCTATATTTACTTGCAAAATGGTTGAGTATGAACAGTTCATATTCTCTCTTTCCACTTTCCAGGAAGAGAAACTCAATATGTTTCTATATTCAAATCATTTCGATATAAAATGAACTGTTATTTGCTTATCATTGTGGCTGTGTCCTTTTCTGTGTGAGGCGATTTTATGTTGTCAGGAAAGGTCAAATCAAATTTGTATGTGCTGTCTTCTTTCATGGTTAGAAATGTAAATAAATGTTCAGTGGACCAGATCTAATCTAATTAAATTTTCAGGTAAAGTATTCAAATATATGACAGGGTGGAAAAACCTCTTGGCTGCCTTATTCATTCTTAGGAGATGCTATAAAATGGGCCTTTGCACAAAAATAAATATTAAGCTCGCCCACATAACAGATGCCATTGTTTTGTAAATAACCAGGTTTTAGTGACTAAGGAACAGATTTCGAGTTTAATGTCACAAACATCTCAGGGATTTGCTTCTCACTCTAGAAGTTGCTTGCTGTTGGAGTGAGATGTGATGTGTTTCTTGGCATACCTTTACTAGAAAAGGTGTAATAAATGCCATTTTGGCTTTAGAAGTGAGCAGAGAAATGTCAAGATGACTTTACTGCACCCACCTAAAGAGCAGAGTGATTGGTCCCCAGGACCAGGACTGAAAACCACTGCTTTGCTGGACTATATGGTTCATTAGGTGAACAGTTGACCTTGGTTATTCTGTAATGTTACAAACAAGATCAGAAAATTGGAGAAGACAAAAAAAAGTTAAATGGAGTGGTAGCACATTTAATAATACACTTTATTATTAATCTTTCATAAAATTCCAAATTTATTTTAAATGATTAAATGCATATTATTTTTACAATGTAAATAATATATACTACAGCCAAAACCTGTTAATTAAGTTACTTTACCATATATATCTCAAATTTGAAATGGTTTAACTTTGCATTATATGGAATCTTACGGTTTTCAGTCAAAACTATGAATTACAATATAACAGTGAAATATAGTAAAAGGACATTTTTAAGAAGTCACCATGTGACATATTACTATATCATTACTATTATGAATATGTTTTGTATAAATAATTTGTTTCTAATTTTTGTTATGTTTAATGTTATTTAGTAAATGTTTATTGCATTATTCTAGTTTCATGTGTTACTCTGATGGTGTTTGGTCTTTGTACATAAGATCCATGGCACTATCTACTGTATACAGTAATACTGTATATTTTTCCACAGTAAATGTAAGAACTATTTTGTAGTCCAGATAATAAAGTATGCAATCCCATTGTAAAAAATTATTTTGTGTTGAAGTAAATACTACATTTAAACAAATGTAATTTCTACATTAAATAATTTAGTTCAGGCAAGAATTAAAAAATTTAATTCTATATTAGTACTCAATTTAACCTTGTAGAAATTAAAGTTTAAATTTATAAGTATATTTTACTTGGAATTGTTTATGTTTACAAGGATTCTTTAAGTAAATATTAAAGTTATGATCCTGTTTTTCCCATCATGCACTGCGGCATGAATAATTAAAAAGGTTAAATTTTCCACAGTTTTTGAGTTGTATTTACATTGTTTTATGTTTGCTTTTTGTTAGGTTTAGTAACTTACTATTTTGTGACATCTGGAGTTCATTAAAATGACCCATTCATACTCACACACTATCCACTGATTGTCACCGTCATTGTGTACGGTGTACCAAGTATTGCGGTCTCTGTGTTCATTTGGGTAATAATTGTATTGAGTGGACATATTATCTTAAAAGTTATAACAAGCTGTCTACTTGCTTACTTACAGATTTTACTTAATTCAATACTTAAATTTTACTTAAAATATATGTGTGCAAAATCTTGCAAAAGAAAAATTAGGTAAATCTTACTGGTTTTTTTTTTCAGTGCAGTAAATTACTGTTATTTAACAGCACAATTTTTTACATTGATTAGCATTACTTAAGTAAAATTTACAAACAAAGAGTCAATAAAATTTACTGGGAATTCCCAAGTAAACTTAACTTAAAAATTTCTATTTAAAGCTACTTATAATTATGTTTAATAGTATGTTACAAATTTTTATAAATTAACTAGCCTTTTCTGAGTGAAAACTGTTTCCAAGCTTTCCAATACATTGCTAATGTTTTTATAACATTTTAACATAACATATTTTTACATTTGTGGAATTACTTGGACATGGTTTGCAATGTGGTTGAATGACCCAACTCCCTCAGTGGGAGAGAAGAAAGACCAGGCTCTTTCTCATCTCAAACCGCTGTGATGAAAATTTAATGTGAGCTTCTGCTACCCTTTGCCTTGATTGTACATTTTCTCCCTCCTCTTTTTATCATCCAACTGGATTAATATTTATAGAAAATATAAGAGATTATGCCACGAAGGCTCAAGATACTGATATGCATGCCATGAATTCCATCACTCTACTAAAAAGGAAGCTTAGTTGGATGTACCTTGTAATGCCTGCTGTTTACCAGAAGCACATTTATGATCTTTAAGGTTGACAGTTATATTTTGTCATGTTGCTGGCAAAGTAATTTTATCGTAATACCACAAGGGTAGGTAACCGCATAACTAGTCAGGGGTTCTAGTCAACTATTCAGTCATATAAGAAAACCTTTTAGAATTGGCCTTGTTTATAAAGGTCCAGAGTCTGCACTAATAGATGCTGATGGATGCTTTCTAGACATGTCTACAGCATCACTGATGTTGAACCTTGATATGCCATTGTAATCTTGAAAATGTTACATTGTACAAGGTCATTGCCCACCTTGCTGAAATTAACCTACGCAGCAGCATGAAGATGTGAAGTAAATTAGTCACTTCTTTTATTAAATAGAAATATGATGTATTTTGTTTTATATTTTTTATTTTCTATGTATTTTTTTATACAAAAATGTAATCATATGTATTATAAATTTAGTTAGAAAAACAATTAAATAAACTACCCAGGTTAGCAATTTTTTTCTCCTCTGAAAACAGCTTATTGTCGTGGCTTTTTAAAATTTATATAAAACTGTCATCCAGTTATAGCATAAAGATTAACAGCAGACCATAAATATGTTCATGTCTATGGCAATGTTGGCCCAGCAGAGGGTTGTCAGTGATTCAGCTCTCCTCACAACACCGTGAGAGGCTGCTTAGCGGCTAATTAGTTGCTCTTCCCACATTATTGCAATTCCACCATGTAGTATTTTGTCATGTAGTGCAATATGAGTTTGAGAAGGCAGAACTTTTTTTTTTTTAATTAAAATAAATTAATTTCTTACTTTCTAACTAACTGTTAAGATTTTTTAAAAAGTCAGTTATTTAAAAAAATCTCACCAGTGCCAAAGCACATACTAAAAGTATTTGAAAACAGAAAGTGTGCATTGTACATTGTCCAGGTTTTTGGTAATATTTGTGTTGCTTCTGTTAATCGATTAAACTGGCACAGTTACCAGACAATTGATCTCAAAACGGCCAAATATTGATGAATTTATTGACCTGGCTACATCGGTCTGTTACTAATAATAATATCAAATCTGTTTTTTGTTTTCTGCTGGATACTGGTTTGATGAGAAGAGGTGTGAATGTAAGCTATGGGAGGTTGTATGATAATGACAGTGATGTACAGGGTCGTGTCAGTGAGCCAAAAGGCAGCGGGTCTTGTGTCGACCTATTAACTGGACAATGTCATCAGCAACATGGGGGGTTCATTACTCTCGCTCCCCAAAACGGGCTTGAGAAAGTATGTGTAGGCTGGAGGCTTTTTGTGTAAGATTGAAAACTTAAGGTTAAAGATGTATTGTAATAAAACAATATTTCTTGTAGCTATAGATTTGTAAAAACATTTCTTTGCTTTCTTCTTCTTCTTCTTCTTCTTGTTTTTTTTTTATAAATAAAGGCAAAGCTTCACATGTGAAACTCTGTTTTCAGAGACTGAAGTTTGCTCTCCCATAGTTTTTAGACTCCCACACTCAGTTTTGGTGTCTCTAGAGAATCTGAAACCATTTTTAACAAATCACATGTCTAGATGGTTGTAAAAATATTCTGTAATCTCAGCCCAGTCAATCCCAATGGGAAAGTTTAGGCCAAAACACTGTCGGTCAGTTCCATTTAAAAAAAAAAAATACAGATTTATTATGTAGAAAACTACTTGGTGCATTTTAATGTTATAAGAAATAAAACTACGTTTCAGGGGTTAAGCAAGAACTACAACTAGCCTGTAGCCTTAGATAAATTTAAATCTTTCTTAAAGGTACCATAGAATGGAAAACTGTATTTACCTTGGCATAGTTGAATAATAAGAGTTCTGTACATGGAAATGACATACCATGAGCCTCAAACACCATTGTTTCCTCCTCCTTATGTAAATCTCGTGAATAAAAAAGACCACTGAAAAATAGACAAATCAGAACATAATACCGACTGTGACGTAATAGTCGGGATCACTAATAGCTACGCCTCCATCATTTGCATATCCCCGCCATGTTCTAGACCAGCCGCCAGCCAAACCATCAGAAGTTCTGCAGGTATTGTGAAGAAACAAGCGAGGACAACAGCGAAAATGGCAGATCATGGAAATAAATGTTATGTTCCAGGCTGTGCAGGGGGTGTGAAGTGCAGGGATGGGTTGGTGTCTGTATTCAGAAAGGCACGGAAAGCAAATAGTGCGTTCTAATAAAATAACGCGAACCACTAAAGGGACATGGACCTTGCTAGCGGTAGCCTGTTACATTGCAGTGCATAAGATTTCACTTACCATATAAACAGAGTAAGGAGAGATGACTGAGGATGATGGCGAATGATTTACAGATCCTGAGCACCACTGACAAGCATCTGATCTTGTAAAATGTGTGGTAAGTACTGCCGCTCCATAGTATAAACAGAGTTTGTGCGATCGCGAATCTCGAAAGTGAAAGTAAAAAGCGATCGTGAATTTGAAAGCAGTTTCAGTGCCCCGCATATTAATAGTGACTTCCTGATGCCCGCATTTTATATACAGTATAATTACCCGACAATATAACTGCGAGAGAAAGTATTTAAATATATATTTTCCTCCCTGTGTTTTCTTCCTGCTGTGAGCTACTGAAATGAACCACACTGTGAAACAGCCAATCAGAGCAGAGCCGCACTGTGAAACAGCCAATCAGAGCAGAGCTCAACATTATTATTCATGACCCTTCCAAATAAGCCAATAACAGACCATTTCATTCTAGGGAGATGTCCTAGGGTTGTAAATGCACGTGTAAAACCGTTTCTGGAGA
The DNA here is from genome assembly GCA_039654775.1 of Spinibarbus caldwelli. Taxonomy (NCBI): domain Eukaryota; kingdom Metazoa; phylum Chordata; class Actinopteri; order Cypriniformes; family Cyprinidae; genus Spinibarbus; species Spinibarbus caldwelli. The sequence goes on from CM077232.1 coordinate 10,961,730, forward strand.
ATTTTTGCCCTTACCTAAGCCACATACCGTCTATGTAGATATCAGAGAAGATTGTATCAATGCATTCTATGGCACCTTTAATTAAAAACAAGACGCAAGTTTTCCTTTTTTTGTGCCCAGGTTCTACAGTCCTACAGTTCTTTTCTGTATTTCTCAGTTTAATTAGTATTTAATATCTCTAAAGTGCCAGTAAAGGCTGTTTTATGCTTCTTGTGTTTGTGAAGAGTACTGAGGCTTATAATACAAGATCTTCTTCTCTTGTAGTACCTCTACAAACTGGTCAGCAAACTTTAATTGAATTTGACTGAAGGAACTGAAATGTGAATCCACGTACAGTGTTGCCAACTAATTTTCAGGAGAAGTTGCTAAAGAAAGGTCAATTTGTTGCTAAATGACGTTGTAATGTCATTGCGCAATGACGTCATCATGTAATCACAATGGAAAATTGCGTCACTGCATCAAAACTCAGCAACAAATATATTTTAGATATATTAATTTAGATTTGCTTGTAAAATAATATGAATGCATAATATAATATTAAAATATAAATGACTATTTTTAAAAACAACATTGAATTATTGAAACTTACACATTTTTTTATTAGCTAGTAAACTATATGTTCTCAACAATTATAGTTTTAAGCAGTATATTAGTAGTTAGTATGCTACACTATAAGAAGAGTCTTTAAAAATGGGGCACAATATGAAGGAATTTTCCATATAGACTTTTCACAGGTTTTTTACCTGCATTTTAAATTGCGCATTGTATTTTGTGTTTTCGGGTTACAGGGTTACAACGGATAACGGATATGTCCTGGAAAATTACTAGTACCTTTTTTTTTTTCTTTTTTCTAGATATTTTTCTAACATGTTCTAATTGATCAACAATCACAGGTACATCTACTAACAAGGTGCATCATAAATGAACAATTATTCAATTATTATTATTAAATTGAACAATTCCAAATAGCTGCTTAATTCATGTGATGTGTGTACTGCTAGGCATCTTTGGTTTCCTCTTTTTGTGTAATTTAGATGGAAAATGTGTGCCTTTACATCGTTTCAATCACTTATCAAAAGTTGCTTAAAGTTGCCAAAGAAATTTTAAAAATAGCTCAATTTGTTGCTAGGTGCTTTTGGAAGAAAAAATTGCTAGGGTAGTCTAAAAAGTTGCTAAATTTAGCAACAAAATTGCTAAGTTGGCAACACTGTCCACATGTCTCTGTTATCGATGCGCACAGATTTGTTGGGTTTAGTTCTACTCTGTTAATATCGGATGGATAAATAAGAGCCCCATTTGGAGCAGACGGACCAGCCCTAAAGGTCCTTAAGTGTTCTATAGGCCTTCGGGGAGACAGACGTTCAGTGTGATTGTGGCAGGCAGGCATGATGAAATTCTCCAGCTCTTAGTCAACATCCTGAGATAGACATGGAATAACTCTAGTTTTATGGCAAGCCCCAGCTGACAGCCCCAGGACCCCCATCATGACAGCATTTCTCTCAAACGTAGACCTCGAGCACTTAAAGAATGCAGCAAATATGATTTAAAGGGATAGTTTATCCAAAAATGAACATTTTGTCATCATTCTCAACCTCATGTCATGCCAAACCTGTATCTGAAGACCATTTTCATGCTTTTTGTCTCGAGACAAATGCACTAACATATATCAAAAGTAGTCCATATTGTGCACTATATTAGATAACCAGATTTCTTGAACAGAAATCATTCATTTTTCTGAACCGAATTCACAGATTCTTTTTTTTTTCCAAGACATTCAAGAAAGTCATACAATTTTGGAATGACGTGGGTTAGTAAATGATGATCGAAATGTCACTATCCTTTCAAGTTGTTATGCCTATTTAAGATGAGCTATATCTGATCATTTATTACCTTTTTAAGATAAGCCGATAAAGGCTCATTTTCATCCTATTGCTTCTGTAATACTTTACATGGATGTGATAAAGCTTACTCATTATGTTACCAAATATAGCCTAGACATATGCAGTGTTGTGGATTCTGCTGTCACCCTGTACTGTTAATAACTAGGCCTGCAAAGAATATGCATGCGGAAATCCACAGAAAGCTCTGTAATTTTCTTTTTTTGTTCATTTGCTAAATATTTTGCCTATTTGATAACGTTTGCAGTTAAGAGTGTAATACTCTGAGCTCTGTTTAACACATTGCCATATTTAAATCATTCCACAGAATTCTGAAGATTTTAACACCATTATTTACTCAGAAAATGTGAGAAAAAGTGCAGAATTTGTGTAATGCTATGATTCACACATACACTACTGTAGCACTCAGCATGCCTCAAATGGGTTTCTTACCAGTCCATTTAAAGTCATGGAAAAAAAACAAAACAAACTCAGATGCATTAAAACAAAGTGGAAAATTGATGACCTCATCATGTCAGTCCTCTGGGATGTGTTTAAAGAGTGTTAGCCTGTGACGTATGTTCTCCTCTCACTCCTATTTGCCTTTTCTTGTAGCTTTTTTTCCAGTTTGCCTTAAGTGATTAGGCTGGACAAAACAAAGCGAGGTTCACGGGTCTCTCATATGTATCAGTAACAGCTGTTATTTGGATCCAAGCACTGAGCTTTGTGAATTCCATGAATACAACAGCGAGCATTTGTGGCACATGGAAAGACCAGAGCAGCTCAATCCAGGGAAACAATATCCCAGCTGTCTAGCTGTGGCTTCACTCTGTGAGCCCATATGCTTGTTAATATAACACAATATCTGTGCTAATCACAGGGTGGCCATAGCAAATCCAGGTGACTGAAACAAGGCCACGGGTGCTCAGACCTGGTATACGAATATATTATGGTCTAAATTAAATCTCGCATGGTAGCATGAATTGGTTTGGCTTGTGCCAAGAAACGGTAATTGTGCCAGAAAACAGTGTTGAATTCATTATGGTGAGACATGCAGCTTGGTAAAAATGCTTCAAGTACTTTCAAAGCATTTACTTATCAATATTGAATAATTCTTACTCAGGTTATACACAAAAGACCAAGACCCAAATATATTTCTTTAAAGGAGTAGTTCACATTCAGAACAAAAATTTACAGATGTACTCACCCCCTTGTCATCCAAGACAGTTAGGGTATGTCGAAAAACTCCCATTTCATTTTCTCCTCCAACTTCATTATCCTAAATTGTCCTACATCGCTGCAGAAGTACTGATCCAGTGTTTACAAAGTGAAGATGCAAAGAAGGACAAACGCCCTTTACAAAAAAAGGTAAAACAGTGATGTAGGATTTATTTTGAAGTTGGAGGAGAAAATGAGATGGGAGTTTTTCGACATACCCTAACTGTCTAGAACCGGAAAACACCGAATTCACGCAGAGCTAGACAAGACGAGCGTTTGAGGTTAAAATTATGTAAATTGTAAATTTTTTTTAGAAAACCGATCTTTTCGCTAGATAAGACCCTTCTTCCTCGGCTGGGATCGTTTAGAGCCCTTTGAAGCTGCATTTAAAATGCGTTTTGGAAATTCAAACTTGGGTGCACCATAGAAGTCCATTATATGGAGAGAAATGCTGAAATGTTTTCCTCAAAAAACAATTTCTTTACGACTGAAGAAAAAAAGACATGAACATCTTGGATGACAAGGGGTGAGTACATTATCTGTAAATTTTTGTTCTGAAAGTGAACTACTCCTTTAAAGTCAACATGGGATCATGTGACCGTTTTTTGCCAAAGTAAAAGAGCTTAGTGCTATGATTCATTGTTTGGAAATAAACAATAAATCAAAATATCGCAATCGCAATCACGATTTTTATTAAAAGAATGCAATTTTATTTTTTTTCTCAAATCATGCAGCCCTATTGTCTTAATGTGTCGAGTTAAAGGTGCATGTTCCAGTTTTTGGAAAAAAAGCTACCTTCTCAACATCCCCAAATCCTTTTTTTGCGATTTCAAATCCTTTCCTCCAGTTATTTTGCTGTTTTGTTAAATTTTTCCTGATTTAGTCTAATATATTTGATTTAAGAAGTACAAGGGGTTGCAAATGGTAATTTTTCATTATCAAATTTTACAAGAGTTTTTTTTTTTTTGTTAGATGTGATTGACAGCCATAAAACTTGAGCAATTAATAGGTGGGAGAGTAACACTAACACAGCCTTTTGCACTTATGAGAGGGTTGAAAAGTGGATGTAATAGTGAAATAGTGAAATGAATTATGTGTGACAATTTTAAGCTGATGAATAGACATAATTTTAGTGCCATTATGGTAATTATTGCAAAAAAGAGGAATTATGTTACTTCGCTCCCCTCTCCTCCTTGCATTTTAAGGCCCTAGTGCAGAATAATGAGTGAGAGAGAGATTTTCACATCAATCCTGTTTTACTCAGTGAAGAACAGTAGCATTTGGAACCTAGTTGTGTTTCAATAAATCCACTGCACCTGATTTATCTCTCAACAGCAGAGTAGATCTGACACCGTTTAACACCAAATCTGAGTCACACACAGGAAACTTCATGTTCTCCTTGTCTAAATGCCATACCATTTCAGGAAATGTTCTTGTTTTAATTCTCCGCTTTTCCGGATTTTCTGTCTAGTTTGTTTTCATCCATTTAAGCAACAGGAAAGAATTAAATTGCTTATTCACATCAGATGGTCTGAACTGCAAATGTGATTTAATCGCTCACTCATATCAGGGTGAATTTCTTTACAAAGGAAAGGTTCATGTTCATTTCGTTTGATTGTGTTCTCTCTTTTTATTTGGAATGAATTGATTCAACATTTGATTTCTTGATCTTTTTCCCTTTTCCACTCCAATTTTTTTTTTTTTTTTGCATTCCACAATGATTCTTTTTGAAATTTGAATGAGTGCTCATACTTAGATGGCTTCTGTGCTGTATTCCAAAATGAAGCGCATATGCGTGTACATCAGCCTCAGAGGATGAACCTGAGTGTATTCAAGGAGCGATTGCCAAGGCAACTGAATGACACTTTGGCGGCCTTGGTAGCAAGAGCCTCTGCAAATAGTGTAGACTCCAGAGGGAGGTAAAGCTGGAATCTTAGACCTCTTGGGTAGGAGTTACGTAAAAACTAGTGGTGTCAAGTTGACGTTCATTTAGTACAGTTATTAAAAACAGAAAGCAAAAATTAATGCAATTAATCATGTTTTCTGACCTCTAAATATCTTACATTCTAAAGCAGCGGTTCTCAATTACAGTCCTCACGTACCCCCGCTCTGCACATTTTGTATGTTTCTCTTATCGCTTCAGACATTTGTTCTATTTGACTGTAAGTGCCCTGCGAAGTGGACATCACCGGATATTCCGCCATGATTCCAGTTCGAAGCGAACGTATATGTTCCATTCAAAGGGCATTGAAGTGTTCGAGATATGAATTTAAATTGTATTTATTTACAGAGGTATATTATGTCACACTTCATGCTTCACTAGTAATTTTCGTCTGTGTGTGAAGACGCTGCAGGCTGTGGCGCAGCACAAATCTGCGAATGAATGTTCCGAAGTGAAGTAAACTTCAACGGTTTTCCCCTGCTTAGGGAGTAGGGAGCAATGGTCACTGTGTAGGGACCATGTCGATCGGAACACAGTTCATGCACTGGGCTCACTTCTAACGAGCTGATGATCTGAATCAGGTGTGTTAACAAAGAGAGACATGCAAAATATGCAGAGTGGGGGTACGCGAGGACTGGAGTTGAGAAACCGCTGTTCTAAAGGATGCTTAACTTTTATTTTCAATTTAATTTCAAATTCTCTTTATGTTCAATTCATATTGAGTCATTACTTTTTTTTATCAAAAAAGAGAGTTTGGTTAAAGATTTTGCTGTTTTTATATTCATGCACTTGAGGTTGTGTTGCTCTTCGTTTCTCAGGAGGCTTGATTTGGTTTCAGAAGGGCCCAGAAATTACAGATTTTTCTTTTGGCAAGAGATATCATTAAATATGCAATATGCTGTGGTTATCATTAGGCTGTGTTAAAAACATCCCACTCTGATGTTTCGCCAGCAGTGAAGTCTTAAAGATACACAAACAGCCGAATGAAATCATACTTTAGTGTGAAGAGAAATTCTCAACCCTGCCATATATGGAGCTCATGTAGCAATTGGATTTGGGAGTAAACTTTAGAGCAGGGTTATTCTAATTCCAAGAGATCCAGCCTCTACATTTCTGTTGTAGTAAATGTCCAAACAATCATAACTTGTAATAATGGATTTTTTTTTTAATAATTCAAAAATATAATTATTTATTTTAGAAGTGACTGTTTGCACATCTCTGAGCAACGAACAGCAGTGTTTATTTTCTTGAACAAATCTGTTTTTTTTTTTTAAATAACAGCTTCAGAATAACAGAATTGATTCAGTGAATGATTCAGTGATTCACTTCTTAATCACTCACTTAGAATCTGTGTCTTTGAGTCATTGAATCATTCATTCAACCAATCAATTCAAAGACAGTCACTTGTTCCCACCTGCTAGGTGCAGATTTGTTGGCAAACCATAAGGCATGATCATTTGGTCATCTCAATTAAAAGGATTCAGTCACCTGACTTGCCAGAATGAAACTCCGTTCCTTCTCCATTAAATAGGAGCACTTGTACTCTTTCAGTCCAGCCGAATGTACAGTTGCCTGGTTACATGTGAACTGGTAGGAAGGATGGTGCCAAGACTTGAACATATGAAGGAAACATTGGCTCAGTGGGACCAATCTGGCAGTCAGCCCCCTCCTGCCCTCTGCTCCCCCTGCTCGCCTGGCCCTCTGCGCTGCTCTTTCCATTGTCTCAAAGCCAACAATTTGCATTTTTGAGAAATCTTGTAATCAGGAAAGCAAGGAGTGCGAGAGCTTTATGGTTGCATTTAATATTTACTAGAGTTATGTTAGGAAAACATTAGAATCTTTAAGGCAAAAATGAACAAACCGCGTTCAAGATGTTGGCCAATGTGTTGTGGTAAATGAAAAGCATAGTTAATAGTTTACCTGTGTCAGAGTTTCAATCTTTATAGGTGTGAAATTAGCAGCAGTATTCTGACAGAAACTATATATAAATATCCATCTCTAGTCACAATAGTTTTGCATCTGGATTTTACACTTCTGGCTTCACTGATTGGGTAGAAATCACTGTTTTAAAAATCAGTTCATTGAGATCCATTTTTTTTTTTCAGATGAGTGTTGACATAGCAACCAAAATAAATTAATGTATGATTATAAAATTCTGAATCAAAGTTCTGAGATATTTTGATCTTTTAATGTTTGCCAAACAGTTTGTGCTCTGAAAAGCGCTGAGTCTAAACTCCAAAGTGGAGGAATGTCATTAGTGTGTCAACAGCACGGTTTGTAGACTGACTGTGTACTCTGTAAGACCCTATGTGAGGTTGAAATTCTCATGCCGGGCTTAGCACTGTGTCTGGTTAGCTGTGCTCCACATTAGCAGCTTTGCCTGAGCTCAGTAAAGGGGGCTCAGAGGACCTGAACAATACTGCCCACTGTCCAAACGCTTGTCCCCTGTGACCGTAATCCATAAGCGCTCAAAAGGTGAAACATGTGAATTAGCCAAAGACATTATGCATTTAATGAGTCTAAAAATAGAGGATATATTTCCAACATCAACTGCAGCGGTTGCTATGAAAAAAGTAATTCAGACGCTTGTCCTTTAGCTGTGTGACTGTTCACTGAATTTATTGCTGTAGTGGGAAAATGTAGTGTATTACAAGATATACAGTGTATGACCACATAATTGCCACCAAATTGACCAATAACTAATTAATTGGCTTGATTTAAAGGAACTGTTAAATAGGTTAGATGTAATTAAATTTGTGACACATTTTGAGCTATTAAAAGTGTTCTCAACCCACTGTCCAACACAAATTTCTTTAGTAATATATTATAGTTATATACATAAAAATAAATAAATAAAATACAAAGTAATATTATTTTATTATTTTTACATAAATAATTGAGAACCACTATAAGAACCACTAGATAAAACATAACTAAAGTGAATAAACTGTTTTTCATGATGCTGTTCATGGTAAAAAATAAGTCATGCTCTTTTATTTCCAGCATTAATGCTCACTGTTTCTCACATTAGAGTTTGTCTGATTGTTTTCCATTTGGCTATTTTTAGCACTATTCATGTTGGTGTTAAAGAATTGATTGAAGTGTCTCCTCTTAACCCAGACTTTTTGAGACACTGCAGACGTCACCAATATTTCAGCGTATGAGAACAATGCAAGGATTTGAAGTAGAAACCGCTGTTGAGTGACAGACCGTGTTTGACATTTGACATATTGGTCCTGAAATGGATTGGTTGAAAATCTGTATTCACTGTGAGATTGGCAGACAGCCTTGTCGATGTCCGCGAGAGAATGGCAGCATTAGAATTCATTACTTCTCATTCACAGATTTTTCTCTCTTGGACATTCCCACACTCCAGAATTGATGCCATATGCACTTGCGGCCAAGGGAAAAAAAAAATCCATCTGCTGTGTTTTAAATTCGGAGAACGCATTTAATTAACACTAGCTTGCTTTTTTTGCATAAGCAACCTTTTCTCTGGTCCTCTGTTTTGTTACAGCTTCTTTCTAAGAACCCCAAACAATGACGGTTGCAGAGAGCATGTAGGTGGAGTGGGATTGAGTCTCCAGTGCAATTGAAGAGAGAAAGATACACAATTTAATTTTGTCCGTTTCTCCTTTCACTGGGTGATGTCTTTTAAATATAGAAGACATGAACATTCAAAAGTGTATGTCCCATAAGCCTCCCTGACCCAGGGTCTAAGATGTCTGTTAGGAAATAACTAACTAAAAGTAATAACAATATTAATGTAATAATAATGTTTTTTTTTTTTAAATGATGCATTAAATTGATCAAAGGTGACATTAAATAATTAAATAATTCTACATTGTTACAAAAAATCTGTTTAGAACAAATGCTGTTCTTTTGACCTTCCTATTCTATTTTCTATTCAATCCTTAAAAAATGTTTTCCACAGAAATATCAAGCATCACAACTGTTCAACATTGATAATAATAAAAAATGTTTCTTGAGCAGCAAATCAGCATATTAGAATGTTTTAAGAAGGATCATGTGACACTGAAGACTGGAGTAATGATGCTGAAAATTGAGCTTTGCCATCACAGGGGAAAAAAAAAATGTTTTAGAATATATTTAAATAGAAAATGATAATATTAATAATTTTAAATTATACAGTTTTTTTATGTATTTTTTTAAAATAAAATAAATACAGACTTGGTGAGCATAAGAGACTTTCATTGGTATTTTGTAATCTGTTTCTCTCATTTCTAGTCAGCCGTCCTGGATGGTTGTATTTATTGTAAATTTTATGTTCTGTATAATGGCTCCCTGAATTAAATCCTTGTTTGTTTGTTTTTCGAAATATTGTGCTTATGAGGTCAAATCATATATTTTTTAATATGATACTTAAAAATTATTTATAGTTCACTTATGATTCCCAGTGGCACAGTTCTTGTCAGTCTTATTCCCAGTCCTGTCTTAACAACAGTACACTGAGGGCTCAATAGAACACATAATTTACACACAGGATCATGTTTTGATGAACACAGGCTCATTTTGACTGTGTTCTGCACGTTACCGGGCCTTTGATCTCCAGGAAACAGACAAAACCAGTTCCGGCCCGCCGTGGCTAACTTCTGTCAGAATCCTGAGAGGCCAAGCACATTAGCTTGACCCGTCACACAGGGAAGGTCATTAGTGTGCTTTAGTGTGGACATCATCAAAGTCCTGATTGTTTTTGTGATTGGCCTTGACATTCTGGGCTGCTGGTGTTCAACACAGAGTCCCAGCAGACAAGATGCATGTGCGTAGTAATTTTAACTTATTTTAGAATGAATATCTGCATTTGTAAAACAAAACCATTAGAAAGATCATTGTTTCATTTGGGAATTTCCAGTCCTTTCATGCTGACTCACTTCATATGTAGGAGGTGATTTGGCAAACACCATCTTGGCCAAATTAAGTTTTAAAGGACATGTTGGCTGTTAAATTTTGTCATAATTTACTCACCCTCATGTTGTTGCAAACCTGTATGACTTACTTTCTTCTGCAGAAAATTAAAAGAAGATATTTTGGGAAATGTCTCAGTGCTTTTTGTCCACACAATGTAAAACAATGGTCCCAAAAACTTTTTTGTATTGTATTTGTTTGTATTCTTCACAATATCTTCTTTTTTGTTCCACAGAAGAATGTAATCATACAGTTTTGGAAAGATATGAGGGTGTGTTAATGATGACAAAATGTTTATTTTTTTTTTGGTGAAATAACCTTTTCAAAATGTCCTTTTTACCCCGCCTTTTACCGCTTTATCTACATAAAAGCCCAAAAGGCTTTGTTAATTCAATGTTTGTGTGCTTGCAGGACCTAAAATCTATCAAATATTTAGTGTGTTTTTATTCAACACTGTTTCTTTTGTTAATAAATGTAGCTTTTATACACACCACTATGTATATGTTTGTGCCACTCTTTGTAGCTCTCTAAAGAGATGCCTCTGGCGATAAATATGAAGCACCACTGTAGGGTTGGAGACCTTGTGTTATTCAACCAGTGTCTGTTGTTTCAGTATTCGTTTCATCATTTTTATCTATAGCACAAAGTCACAGTGAAGTGCAAATGTACTGTCAGAAGTCCATTAACTTAAGGACTTTGGACTATTATAGGTACAAGGTATTTCAAAAGCAGGTTTATGAAAATCCTTTTGTATATAATTGGTACTTTTAAGGTTGATATGACATTTACTTGGCTCATCATGCAGTCTCACAAAAGGTTTTATAAAAATAACTAGGAATCTTTCATTTGCTGTAGCAAATTGCCCAAGCAAGGGAGACTATATTTTCTGCAATATGCGCTTTTGTATATTTTAATTTGTATATTATTTATTTGTTTGTTTGTGTATTTATTATTTATTTATTTTTATTGAAAACAGTTTTTTTTTTTGTACAACTTGAATCATCATGCCAAACATCTAAAAAAACCCAAAAAAAACTATCTCTTTCATACTCATGTCTAGGCACAGATGGAATGATTTTCTGTGCTGATTTGGTGGCTTTTATAGCTGAATTTTTATTCAAATTATCCAAAATAATTAATACATAAACATATATATGTTTATGTATATGTGTGTGTGTGTGTGTGTGTGTGTGTGAGTGTGTGTATATATATATATATATATATATATATATATATATATATATATATATATATATATATATATATATACATATATACATATATATATATATATATATATACATATATACATATATATATATATATATATATACATATATACATATATATATATATATATATATATATAAACATATATACATATATATATATATATATATATATATATATATATATACAAAGAATATATATATATATATATATATATATATATATATATATATATATATACAAAGAATATATATATATATACAAAGAAATAGAAATTAAATTAAATTAATTTCTTTAAAGGTCTTAAATCGAAGTAAAAAGTCTTAAATTCATGAAGCCATGGCGTTAAATGTTGTATGCATTGCAAAATATCAGTACAAATATCTAAACATCCTTAAATCAAGATTTAAATAACATTTACTTGCAAAAGTAAAATGATATATTGAAAAACGGAACAGAATTAAGTGAATTTATGCTTAAAACAAGAATAAATATCTGTCATAGAGTAAAATTTTTTTATTTTATTTTTTTTTTAATGAAGTTGATTTTTTTGAGCCCATTGGCAGATATTTGTTCTTGTTTTAATCATGAACTCACTTTATTTTGATCAATTTCACAGAAAACAAGACTTTTTTATCTCATGTCATTTTGCTTCTCAAGTAAGTATATGTTGCTTTAAGAATCTTTAGACATTTGCACTGGAAATGATACAAAAATACTGAGGAAGTGTGATCAGAAGGCACAGTAAAAATTATTTCCATATTCTAGTGGTTGGAAGCAGAAGTATTCAAGCCCCAAGCTATTTTCCCTTCACTTTATTCCACAATTTTTTTTTCTACTTGGTCTTAAAGTCCTAAATCTCCATAAAACCTGCAGAAACCCTGCATCAGACAGTGGTTTAATAGGTTAAAATACTTTAAAAGTGAACCTCCATTTGCAAGTGCTCAGATGCCACTGAAGAAAACCCGAATGGAAAAACAAGTTTCATGTGACCGGCCTGCAGACATGTCACTCGGTTAAAATACACAGAGTTGTTGTTGTTGGTCACTGCCCTTCTATCGCTCTCGCTGTCTTTACACACCTACTTGTTTTCTCTTCTATGTTCTCCGGCAAAGTCTGTCTGATGCCTTTGAAAGTTTGTTCTCTGTATTCACTTTCATGTGTTATGCTGCAGACCTTCTTTGCAGTCAGCTCCAACAATAAGACCAATCCAGAAGCATGACCTACTTAAATGTTTCATGCTAACAGGCTACTGTTGTTTCCAGCCACTTTAAACATGACTGATCTCACAGCATTCCTATAATGTTGTGAATACTTTGCCCTTGCAGGCAGAGCATACTGGAGGACCATCTTGCATCCCTTTGGATGTGCATCTGTGGTCTGTGTTGCCATTTGGCTGGCTGTTAGAAAGCATGAGTCCCACTCCAAGATTCTGTTCTGAAACCTAGTGTGCGGCCTACGCAGGCAACATTTTAAGGTATTATAGACTTACTCCAGACACAAAGCCTATTCTAAACGGTAGGCAGTATAATCATGCTTATTTTATTCATAATTATGTTAAAGCATACATTATTTCTTTTTATATATAATACAATTCAAAAGTTTGGGGTCAGTAAGATTTTCTTTTTATGTTTTTGAAAGATGTCTGTTATGTTCACAAAGGCTGCATTTATTTGATAAAGTAAATAGCAATATTGTGAAATAGAGTTACAAATAAAAATAAAGGTTTTCTTTTTAAATATATTTTAAAATGTAATGTATTCCTGTGATGGCAAAGTTAATTTTTGACATTTTCTGCAGTCATTACTCCAGTCTTCAGTGTCACATGATCCTACAAAAATCATTCCAATATTCTGATTTGGTGTTCAAGAAACATTTCTTCTTATTAATCAATGTTGAAAACAGTTGCTTAATATTTTTGTTAAATCTGTTAGTTTTTTATTTCAGGGTTCTTTGAATATAAAGTTCAAAAGACAAGCATTTATATGAAATTGACATCTTTTGTAACTTGGTGAATGTCTTTACTGCCACTTTTGATCAATTTAATGCATACTGATAGTAAATGTATACTGAAATGTATAAGTCTATTTTACCCAGTAATTGTGTATTATGTATAGATTTAGAATATTGTTAGCCAATTTTAATCAATTGTAAATGAGTCTCCCTTGTCTTGTGTTAAGAATGCTATTTATGGCGGACAGAGTTGCTGCATATGCAGAGCATTTCAAATCGATCATTTATGAGGTTCCGTTTCAGGAACTTCCTTAGAAGGCACAGCTGCATGTAGGGCACATGCAGGCAGCTCACAAGGTTTTGGAATAGAGCCCAAAAGTCTCAGTATGAGTGTCTCCATGAGTGGTCGACCAGTATGGGTGGCCAATGGCTAACTGTAATGTGCCAGATTTAACTCTCTAAAATACATGTTCATTTATTGATACCCAATGCAACCTCAACAAAATTGCTGAAAGTATCATTTTACTTAGCCTTTGTCTTCCCTGAAAAACAAAATTGTGAATTTTTTATTGATTCAGCTGTCTGTAGATTTTGATAGTGACAAAAGTGACTACCATTTTATTTTATTTTATTTATTTATTTTTTTATCTGCCATATGGGTTTGGATATTGGCCAGTGGCAACAATCTCAAAATAGCCAAATACTGGACATCACACTTTTAGAAAATTGCAAATGAGCACTTTTATTTGTAAGTATTTTATATCTTCTAATGTAGAGCCAATTGGAGTTTGCAATTTTTTTTTTTTTTTTGCAATATCCAAGTAATCTCGCGTGTCCCTTCTAGTCCTGATTATATTGATGGTTCTACAAATTCCTGTGATGTGAGGTGTGTCAGGTGATTGAATCTGCTCAAAAGAACGCTGAGGCTGCACGATCTCAAATCATAAATATCCAACATGTTGAATATTTAGGATCAGAAATCACGTTTGACTGTGAGAGATTTTGCGAGATTTCCTGTGTTCACAGTCGGGACTCTAGTTGTTTGTGAATAGAATCGGTTAATGCGTGGTGTCTTGGTAACATCGTGGCACTCCACTTACTATAGGAACAAAACTGTTAATTTTTTTTTGTTTGTTTGTTTTAGCATTGTGTGTATGGTCTCTCACATTTAGAAAATCTGATAAGATTTTGAAAATCTTTTAGTGTGGCCCAGCCTTTATTTGACACGTCATTTTAGTTCATGGATGTCTCTGCTAATAAACTGATAGCCTGAATCAGGTGTCTTAAATAACTGAAATGTACAAAATGTGCAGCGCTGTTGATCCACACAACCAGAGCTTGATACCAAAGTCAGAAATTCTATTCTCAGTGATGGTCTTATTGGTCTCTAATTTCATTTCTTTAAGGGATTTTAGGAGAAACATCTGAGACAAAGTTGATACTTTATTGCAACGTGGCAAAACATTGTTTCTTGAGCTATGAAAGAGCAATCTCTGAGCGATAGTTTTCCTCTGGGTATCATCTTTCACTGCTCTCCATGTACCACTAAACTCTAAGCTGCTAATAACACTTCCAGTGAAAAAGGAGTTTTAAAAAGAGGAAAAATAATACAACATTTCATAACAGTTCCTCACTTGTTTCCTGGGGCTGATGTGTAATGTACCTGACAACAAGAGCAGTCAGATCTGTGTGTTCTTTGCCTGAGGAGTCATTAGTGTGAAAACACTTATATTTTGAACACACTGCTTGATTGGTTTGTGACATTTAGAACCCGTTAATGGCTTTTTACATAGACGAACCTCAAGTGACCTGCATTGGGAAGGCTGTTGGAAGCATCATGTGTTGTAGCCACAAAAAGGCTATTAAACCCATTTTTAAGGTGGTTTAAAAATGCCTCATGAATGCATGTAACCAGGCACTTGTGAAATAACTTCATAGATTGTGATTATAAAAATCCAGCCTTAGCATAATAAGCAGTACAGTCATTTGAATAAGGCTAATCATTATGAGGGTGATGACATTCATTAAAGACTCACATTTACCGAAGTTTAATAGTGTGATCGTGGTTGCCATCTCTTAGCAACAGTTTGTTCCAGTTGATTATAGAGAATTGTTTTCCCTAGTGGAAGACCATTATCATTGGGGTAATCCTGGATTTTCCAACTGAAAACTGAAGAAAAAAATCCCTAGCAAATGACAGAATAGGACTAAAGGCCGGGCTGGTGGGTCTTAAAAGAAATAGTTCAACTAAACATGAAAATTTTCTGAAAATGTACTCACCCTCAGGGCTTCTAAAATGTAGATGAGTTTATTTCTTCATCAGAGCAGATTTGGAGAAATGTAGCATTGCGTCACTGCAGTGAATGGGTGCCGTCAGAATGAGAGTTCATACCGCGCCACTCCAGTCCATCAGTTAATATCTTGTGAAGTTAAGAGCTGCATGTTTGTAATAAATCCATCATCAAGATTGGTTGCCATCAAGAAATATGAACAAATAAAACGCTCTTTACAACCAAAAACAGTCCAAAACAGTTGTAAACAAATGTCAAACATTGGTATTGGTCAGAATTTTAATTTCGGTGCATCCCATTCCCTTTGCTACATTTATAATGCTTTTTATGTTGCACTTTATTTTTATTTTCAAAATCTTGACCACTATTCACCGCCATTATAAAGGTTGGAAGAGCCAGGACCCTTTTTTATATAACTCTGATTGTGTTCGTCTGAAAGAAGAAAGTCATATATACCTAGGATGGCTTAAGGCCGTAGGCACCATGACTGACTGGTTTATAAAGTGTTTCAAAGTAAATCTTTGAAATTTATGCTCTGTCAGTTGCAAAAAGTAGGCTAGGTAATAGAATATGGCCAGTTACTTATGAGCAGCTATGCTTAAAATTAATTTGACCCATGCATAAAATTACATTTCTGAATGGTGACCCTGTAGCTAAGTTTTGCTTTTGTTATGGCTTTGTAGCATCAATTAATTATCCCTGTTGATGTATGGAGTACAGTAATGGCAAACAATGACTTCATCCACTAGAGAGAAGCATCCTTTCCATTTTCATCACTTTTGCTTCTCTGTTAAGATGATGGAGAGTTTCCCAAGAGCTGCTATGCTCTGTTTTGGAAGATGTGTCCTTGGAAAACCTCTAGCTTCTTTCTCCCAGTTGGATGTATGACTTCCCGGTTAAAGTTTTCTTTATGCAAGATTCTTAAGTATCTAATAAGCTACTACTGTATGCTTGATCAATGTTATATTTTAGAAGTGGCCTGAAGCTGATTGATTGCCTTTAGATGTAGTATCTCTTATAAATTCCTTGCTTGGTGTTTATAGTCTCTGCATATTAAATTTGAAACATTTGAACGGAACGACTTATGATGGTGCCACTTAATTTTACTTCTGTTCTCTATAGCATTGATTGGGTGATAGACCTTCTTTAATGTATTAAAGTTTGTCTGAATGATGTGGAGGGAAATTGGATTTAAGAACCTTACTAGTGACATCAAAGGGCTGCCAAAGCCCAGAGCCACATGTGGCTGGTGTTTGCTGTGGCTATATCTGGAGTATGTGTATGCTTTATTTGTTTTGATGTGGAGGATGAAAAATTGAAAATGCTTTCTATTCTTTTTTTTTTTTTCTACCAGTAGGCCTAGTGGTTCTCTTCAAAGGTGTGACTCAGAATGTGACATTTAGGACCCTTTCAAAATCAGGCCTGTCGTGGATATCACCAGTGTTACTGTGAGAGCACTCTGAAGGTCTCTGTGCAGACTTCACAGAGAGAAGTGTCCTTCAAAAAGACATCACAAAAGACGTGGATGATTCTCCGTTGTATTGTCATCTTTATCAATGTTTTATCGAAACCTTCTTTTACGTGATCAGTGTAAAGCCCTGTAGGCAGATAATTGTATTTTAGAGCTGACTCTGGGGAGTTCTGCTAGCTTCTGTCATGACCTTCCTATCCCGAGGGGTCACATGAGCTTCCTGCCATGGAGAAAGAGAACACAAGACTGAGTTCAAAAGACATTTCTTGGAAGAGAGAGAAATGGTGACATAAAGGGTGACAAAGATTCTTTGTTATTTTCAATGACAAAGGTTTATTCTTTATACTGGAGTCACAGATTTGTTTTGTTATATATTCCTCATGTACAGTGATTTCAATAGTAATTCTTCCTGACTTGTATGCATTGTTGGAAAACGACTTTGAAACTGAAAAGGCTATACATAATTTTAACTTATTAACAAAAAGCAGTTAACAATTAATGCAAGTTATATCTATCGGTTTGTGCTTTTTCATATTAAGGGTTATATTTATCTGAGAAACAATGAGGCACACATAAAATATAGTAAATGCAACTAATAAAACTAGACTACATAATAATGCGCAGAAACAATTAAGTATTTATTTTACTACAAAATAAATTAGTAAATGATTTATTTGGTTAGTGATTCATCAACTCACACTACTGTTTAAAGTTTTGGGTTGATATTATTTTTTTAATGTGTAAAATATGCTTAATGAGTAAAATATTACAATTTTTAAATAACTTTTCTATTGTAATATTTAAAAAAAAAAAATTATTCCTTTGATGGCAAAGCTGAAATTTTAGTAGCCATTAATACAGTATTCAGTGTCAGATGATCATTGTCAATGTTGAAAACTGTTTTGTTGCCTAATATTTTTGTGGAAATGTTGAAACTTTTTGGTCAGAATTCTTGAAGAATAGAAAAGTGTCAAAAGAACAGCGTTTATTTAGGATGCAAATCTTTTGTAATATTGTAAATAGTTTTACTGTCACTTTTGATAAATTTTTAATGCATCCTTCCTGATTAAAAATGATTAAAAAAAATAATAAAATCTTACCAAACCCAAACTTTTGAATGGTAGTAGCCTGAAAAGCTGAGCCAGTAGCACTACTGTTTTTAATCCCCAGCACTTCTGATAAGATAATTTACCTATTCATTGCTTTAAACAGCTGAAATTTATTAGTCAAATGAGATGTAGCCTTTCTTTTGAACCGATACAGATAGCAGAACTATCAGAAAGCGGAGGGGAGGTTGGGAGAGGGGAAAACGGGGGACTCGCGTTCGGACAAATATTGACTTTTGGCACATTTTGCTTGGTGGGATTTTTATGGTGTCGCCAGCAATCATTAATCTCTCTGAAATAATGTTTTGCTGTGCCTGTTCCCTAGTTACAGTTCATGCCGTCTGAGGCAGTACGCTTCTGTGAACACAGTCAGACAGCTCAGCCAGCCATGCCTCTCCACGGCCCTGTGGAATAGTGATGACAGCTCTATCCCTGCTTTTGCTCCCACATGATTGACGACTATATTGCATAGAAAATGAGTTGTTGACTGTGTTTTATTATTCAGGTTGTGCTCTTTATAAACGCACTGCGCCCGTTGTCTGTTATTAAATCCATATTCATCAAAGATGCATGAGGACCTTCTCCTGGCACAGCAGTATGTTGATTATAATATTAGACTTTAGAAAACATGCTGTATTTGAGGCCAGAATTC
Source organism: Spinibarbus caldwelli (assembly GCA_039654775.1). Lineage (NCBI taxonomy): Eukaryota > Metazoa > Chordata > Actinopteri > Cypriniformes > Cyprinidae > Spinibarbus > Spinibarbus caldwelli. The sequence continues at coordinate 10,980,396 of CM077232.1, forward strand.
TCATATTTCTTTTAAAGGCCAGAAACATAGGTTGACTGTGAACAAGTATGCAAACATAGAGGCAAATGCTTGGTCAACCATTACATGTTTGCGTTCTGTAGCATTACTGTGGTGGTAACAAATGCTGATACTCAGGGGAATGGAAAAGTTAGCTATAAATGTCTGCGCCACTGAACTGGATGTTTTATTTATAAATTTAATGGACAAGATAACAATAAATTAGAATATTAAAATATTTAATACTTAAATTAAAAACTTTAAGAGCTATTTTGCTGCAACAAGAATACAGCACATCCTTTTATGCAATTTATGCAGTATGCAAGTGCTCCAACCAGCCTTTTCTTGTTTATTAACCATCTTTAAATAGGGAAAACACGGAAGTGTTTGGTAGCTTCTAAATTCATCCCTGTTTGGATCCTAAGGAATGAATGGTGCTAAGCTAAACGCTAGCATAGTGGCGCCGCCGCTAGAGCGATTAAGTGCACGCACTGAGACGGGAGAGGTACGTATCAACTCGTCTAAGTTTAGGGAAAAACCTATTGGAATATGGAAAAACGGTGGCGTTTTCCTTTAATAGCATAGAGTTTGTCTAGCTCAGAGCTGTCAGAGCTATCCGTTAGGTGTGTTGGACCTCAGGGTTCAGCTTGAACCTCATACTTCACCATTACTGTTCACCTTGCTAGAATAATGCATTTTTTATATTTATATTTATAATGCATTTTTATATATGAAATGTTATTCATGTATGAAATGTTATTCATTCATGTTTATTGATGTACCAGTATAATAATACCGTATATTTACCTATATATATTTTTTTACTTAAAGCATTTTAAAATAGAAAATATCATTGCTTTTGATTTTTACTATGAAGCGCAGAGAAGGACAATGTGATAAAACTATATGACTATATGACTTAAAACATATGAAAGTCAAAAAAATATTTTTTCTTTTTATGCACGCTCTTGTTACGTTGTGACAAGTCAAAACTATATAGCAACTAACTATTTTTTGAGTTTACTCAACTTATAGACAAATGAGTTATTAACTTTCAGGTTCCATAAACTTTGAAGTAATCATAATTTATACTTGTGCATCCAAGTTCAATATGCTATCATTTTGCTATCAATTCAAAATTAGCATTAACATTGCACATTATTAATGTAAAACACTCTTTATCTCTTATTTTGGCAGACTTTTTGACCAGACAGTTAAAGTTTGTTAATTAAAGTTTGCAATTTCAACTTTTTCTTTTTTACATTAGAAGGTTCAATCAACCTTTAAAATAGACAAAATTGGATTTCTTTTTTTAAAGCTAGTCCACAGAGTAATTGGTTTGCAAAAAAAGAAAAAGAAAAAATTGTTCCTACAGAGATTGTCAGATTAGTGACACCAACTCATTGAAAGATACTCTGACCGTGGTTGATCGCTTTACTTAACAGTCAGGTGGTTTCTTCTTCTCTGAGCAGGTGTAGACTTTAAGCCAAAAGTCAAACTTGAGACTTAAACATAAGAATCAAAAAATGTATCATATCATCACCCAAGTATTTTGAGCTTTTGCTTATCTTGTTCGCACTGCTCTGCAAGACCCCCATTTCAGAATCCTGGCTGTAAGACAGCAGCCAGCTGTTCCAATTCATAGGGTTTGCATCTGGCATCTGTGGGTTTGCTGCACTGGCTAGCCTTGACACTGAGTGAGTGATTGGCTTCCCTGAGGACCCACGACTGACCCATCCTCTCCTCTCCAACTCATTATGAATATATCCAACAAATGCAGAATATAGCTACATCTGTCAAGGTGGCAGGTTGAATTAGCAGTCATCGTGAATAACTCATGAGATGAAGCACAAAAGGCTGACTTGAGAAGCGTGATGCATTAATCTCTTAAAAACAAAAGAGTGCATTCAATTTATTTTTCTGCCCCCTTCTCTGATAGCAGTCGGATCCCCCGCATTCCTACAGCCGAGAAGAACCACTATTATGAATCCCCTCCTACTCTGTGACAGAGGTATTCCACCAACTTCCTAATAAGGACATTTTGGAATGTACAAAGGGAGTGTATTAATAGAGAAGATTATTACTTAGGAATATTTGCATTGCAGCGCGTGTGTGCGTTTCCATGGAACTGGTTGAGTTTAATGCACAACTGGCCCAAAGCTCCTGTGCTAGATGCAGCAGACACCCAACACTGCAGCCGCTGCTCCTAGATAATGTTGTAGCCTGATATCACATATTCAATCAGCAGAACTTAAGTGAGCTGAAATGAAATGACTTTCAGGGCCAGTCTCAGCTCTTCATGATAGACTCCCTTAGCCTTGATGCTGCAATCGCTGAAGGATGAACATGCATGTAAGAAATGGAGGTCTAGATGTGCTTATTTGGATATGTGACACAACCAACCTGTCCTTTCTCACACTTTGCTTTTAGTCTTTTTTTTCACACCTCTGTCTTTTTCATGAGTTTTCTTGTGATTCCTCATTTCATTACTGCATTACTTAGCCATAAATAGACAGATGGTTCACCAAAAATTTACAATTTTGCCACTTAACTCACTATAATGTTGTTCCAATTCTGTATGTTGTTGCAGTTCCGAACCTGAATTCTGAAATTTTATGCGGTTCTTTTCAGTTCTATTAGTGTATATTCTGAAATAAATAAATACTTTTTATTTTGTTTTATTTTATTTTTTTTATTGTTGATGTTGGGTATTTAACTATGCATGTTGATTTTAATATAAATTTTTTAGTTATTGCCATAACACAAAAATAAATAAATTTCCCTTCTGCATATTCTAGTTGATGACATATGCAGTGACATTTCATCATCAATTAAGTAAAAGATGGCATGATGGGCCATATTTAAATCTGAGCCCCAGTGGAGGGGAAAATCATTCAGCAGTTATTTTAAATTTGGTCTGATTCTCACAAAAAGCAATTGTATTGAGTTTTTTAATGAAAGTTTCTTCTGTGTGATGCTTGCTTTAGTGTGGTGCCAAGTCCAGGTGGTTTGTTTTTGCAAACGCAGACTGTAATCATTATTGACTGCCCTTCTCCACTCTGAGTAACCAAAGTTTTTTTCCATTTTCTGTTATGTTAGACACAAAAGCACATTTGATTAAAATGTTGACTTTATGAAAACACTAGAGACATCTAATGAGAAACGAATAAAGACAGAAAAGCAGAAGCGTATTAAAGCTTGCTGTTGGATGTAATCCTTCATGTCTTTTTTTTTTTTTTTTGGTTTATGGACAGCTGTACACAAGAATTTTTTTAAACTTTTTTCTCTCTTTTTTTGTAGCCAATTTTTACTAACCATTTAAGCAAAGATAAACTGTAAAAAGAGTAAAAATTGAGTAATTGTTATTTAGACTACTGATTAGAGACAAAATAAAGCAAAAGAAAAGCAAAGTTATCTTAACACAATCCGTATTAGGGTGAAGCGTCTGGTGCGGCTGTGTTTTGGACCCTGAGGTCATGGCAGAGATATGTCCGCTGAAGTTCACTCCAGCTCAAGCAAAGATATTATGGGAATGTGTCTCGCTGCCCCGATACCAGTGTTTAGAAGGAGTCAAGACACCCTGTTCCTGACCCCACTTGTGGAAGAGAGGGAGGAGGGCCTTTTTAACCCAGATGAATTGAACTGCGTTGACACTGAACAGCTTCAGGTTGTTTGGCTAGTCTTTATCGTATGCACTATTTTAAGTTTGCAGACTTCCTGGATCTGCTCTCTCTTATTGGAACCACAAGCTCATCTTGGACATGACAATGTGAAAATCAAATAAGGCGTATTTGAGTCTGTGTGTATTTGAAATTTTCTGATTTACAGATCCCAATTAATTCCATGGTAGCAAAGACGCAACCACATATTCACAATTGTGGTAACTAAATGTAATAATTTAAGATAAAACTTGGGCCCCCTCAGTGTCTACTGTGGTTCTGGGGCCTGCTTCGTACTTGAATAGTTCAGTCAGGACCACTCTGTTCGAGTCAGATTATTGTAGAGGTCCTGAACTTTATATTTGGTGGCAGGCTTCACTCTGAAGGGTTTAGATTCTGAGCTATCCACAGGCAAACCTCACTGAGGTTTGAAACCCCCTGAAGCCTAAACAATTGCCGGATATTTTAATATGCACAGTTATATATACCAAGTAGAGTAACACCGTACTGTGGATAATATTTAACAATTTGAGCAACATGAGCTGGATAGATGATATATCTCCGTGGGCGAGCAGTTAAGTGATCATGTATCTGCATAAGGAGGAGTTGGGGATGGAGGAGGCTAAGCGCATGTCTAGATTTCACCCAAAAATGAAATTTGCTGAAAATTTACTCACTTTCGGACCATCCAAGATGTAGATGAGTTTGTTTTTTCATTCGGACAGATTTGGAGAAATTTAGCATTAGATCACTTGCTCATCAGTGGATGCTCTGCAGTGAATGGGTGCCGTCAGAATGACAGTTCAAACAGCTGATAAAAACATCACAATAATCCACAAGTAATCCACACCGCTCCAGTCCATCAATGTCTTGTGGAGTGAAAACTTGTTTGTTTATAACAGTTTTTGACTGTTTTCACTTGATCTGTGCATATTTCTTTCCTGATTCAGACAAGATGGGTTTTTCACTGGAGAAAACAATATTGTGGATAGAGGCCTTGTTTCTTACAGACATGCAGCTTTTCATTCACAAGACATTAATTAATTAGCCTACTTGTGGATTATTGTGATGTTTTTATCAGTTGTTTGAACTCTAACGGCACCCATTCACTGCAGACGATCCACTGGTGAGCAAGTGATGTAATGCTAAATTTCTCCAAATCTTTGCAGATAAAGAAACAAACTCATCTACATCTTGGATGGCCTGAGAGTGATTTAAAATTTTAGCAAATTTTCATTTTTGGACACACTCCTTTAACCCCCAGTGATTCACTCTAGCAACACTTGTTAAAAACAATTTCATAATAGCTGTTTGACTAAATATGGGTTAAAACTATATAAAACATCAGCTCACATTCTGAAAGCTATCATAAAAATAGTTTGGCAGAAATTTATTACAGTTTGAAACTCCCAGAATGCCAGGGTTGCACAACAGACTCCATTGAGTAAATCATAGATAAACTATTCCAGATGATTGTCAGCATAATCTAATGAAACTTTATTAGAGTGCCCTGAGATTGAACATACTGAAAATAAAACATAAATCATGAATTTTACAACAAGTGGAAATCACATGTAGACTAGAGGGATAGTTCACCCATAAATGAAAATTGATTTACTCACCCTTATGTCGCTTCAAACCTGTATGACTTCTGTGAAACACAAAAGAAGATAATTTGAGAGATATCTCTTCTTTTTTTTGTCCATACAATGAAAGTTATTAGGGTCCAGTGTTATTTAGATTAAGTAGATCATGACAGAATTTTGGAGTTTTTGGGTGAACTCTTGTTATCATCAGTAACACGTATACAACACTTATATCATCAATATCAATGTTTGGGTCTCTAAAGGTGAAGTTCCATAGTCTTTAATGTTGTTTTCTTCTTTCTTTTACAGCTCGTGTCCAATGTCCTGATCTTCACCTGCACTAATATAGTTGGTGTGTGCACACACTATCCAGCAGAAGGCTCACAGAGACAAGCCTTCCAGGAGACCAGAGAATGTATTCAAGCCCGTCTTCACTCTCAGAGAGAAAACCAGCAACAGGTGAGAGTCCACTAGATATCACAAGAGCAGATTTTAATTTCTAGTGTCTGAAAGATTGAATCCAGGCACAGATATTGTTTAAAAGTCAAGAGTCAGTCAGGTTATTATTGATCAAATAAATGCAGCCTTTGTGAACATAATAAACATCTTTCAAAAAATTGTAAAAAAAATCTTACATTTGTAAGTACCATGATTAATACCAATTAAGCATTAATTTAAGCACCTGGGAAAACAATATAAAAACTGAAGTATATTAGCATGCAACATTCTGTGCAAATGTTTCTTTCTTTCTATCAGACTCAAATATGTGCGAGGAAATAGCCTCAGATTGCTGGAAATAGAGCTAAATGAATGAAAAGTCTTTCAGCTGGAGTCCATTCATATGTCCATTGATTTTCAGTATAGATTTGAAACTGTGAGAAAACTAGTGCACAGAGACACAGTGCTGATTAATTTGTGAGATTAGAACCACATCCTAGAACAGTACGGAGATTCATAGTGGCACCAAAGGAAAAAATAATGTCAGTTTCCGCAAACACAGAAGCCCAAAGAGGCCGTTCATCATTTTTCTGCAAAAATACATATATATTTTTTCATATCATGTATTAACAGTATGGCCTCTAGATGACTTACCAGTAACTGGTAATTAAATAACTATTATCCTGTCACAGTCAGGGTTATATTTGTAATATATGGAAAATTTATGTTTTAGAATGAATGTATTTTTCTGCAGTATCTTTCAGTTTTCTCTATTCTTGAATATAAGTAACATCTTTCAGCAGAGAGTAGATACACATGGCTATGGAATGATTTTCCGGACTATTTTCAAATAGAATTGCAAATTGTATTTTCAATTACGTTTTCCATATGTGGACTCATAAATTGTGACATAATCCAAATGCAATTGCAAGTCTTGCATTACCATTTGCATTTTCGCTTTTTCGAACGCACAGTGACTGCCACATTTCAAATGAAAAAGCATAGTCTATTTGCAACTGTATTTCCCATGTCTTACGAGTTATGAGCCTGTCATATTTAAATAGCAATATTAATTAACACATTTGCTTTTTCACTCTCTCTGCGCCACGCATATAACCTGCCAAAACTCAAATGGAATCGCAATTCCTTTTGTATTTGAATTTCCGATGTCTACACTGAAAGCTGTCAATCAATGTGAGGGGTGGGACTAAACTAGGTGACGTGTTTGTTTTGGGAGGTGACGTCACTCACAGACGAGCGTGCCGAATGCTTTGATCAATGGAGGTAATCGATAAAACTTCCGCTAAAGGCAGCTGCCAATCAGTTCGTGCCTGTGTTAACGAACAGACAGTGCAACCTTCTTGGCACAATACATAATTCTGTCTTTTTTACACCAAATAAACCGATTATACCCTGATAACAGCGGGAGCAACAAACGGTACGCACAATAGGTCAAAATTCACTATTACCCAAACGCTTTTCACCTGTCTCAACATCTCTCACTGTTTCTCTCACTCTGATTGATGCAAGTGAGAAAACAGACAGTGCAATTCTACACTTATTACAGTACATTTTATTCGTAAGCAAACAAAACAGTGCCAATCTATATTTATTTACCCATTTTCCACCTTTATATTTTATTCAACAGTTTTAATCCATTATGGAGCATGCATCCCGTGGCACCAAAGCGTCGCCAAAAAGACTTTATTTTTGTCGTGATCTCTACATAACAAAAGTTGCTTTCTCGTTATCAAGACGACTTTTTCTCTTGATCTCAACATAACAAAAGTTGTTCTCTCAGTTACACAACTGCGCCAGCAGGTGGCAGTATAGAACTACTGATGGGGAATTGTGTACTGTCTCAACTATAGCCTACTGTACGCGTTTGGGACAGAGGACCTTCTTCGTGGTCTCTATAATTTATGCAGTTTATTACTGACATTTAATTAACTTATAAATGTTAAACATTAGTTCAGTGATGTTATACAGTGTTGCAGCCTTATCTTTTGTATTTTCTACATTTCTTTGTATTAAACCACACACACACACACACACACACATAACAGCATCCCAAGCTTGTAACGCACACAATATCACAGCCTATCCTACATGACTAATAAAAATCACAAACAAATTATTATAATATATTATTATATGTAATTTTATTTTAAACGCACCGCCTGCGCTCGCGGTGTTGAGTGCGTTGTTTTTAGACCATTTAAACATGTTAATTACACAAATAAAATGTTTAGCATAGCCTAACTCTGGACAAAATAAGCAGTGTTTGATTAGCCTTTATTTATTTTATTTATTGTAGACGTTATTTCTAAGTGAAGCAACATTTGCTGAAATGTCCACAAGAAGAGCGCACAGTCATCTGTCGATCATTTACGCTGAGTTTGGTCTTTTAAAAACACTCTCGATTAACACATTAAGCCAGGTTAAGCGTTTTAGAATGTCCCTGTCAAGGTTGCATTTGTTACTATAGCAACATTAGACTAAATTAAGTCATGATCACGAGAAAACAAGAAAGAAAAAATGATAATATGCATGGCCGTACTATTACAGATTAAAAGAAAGGAATAAAATGTACCGTAATAAGTGTAGAATTGCACTGTCTGTTTTCTCACTTGCATCAATCAGAGTGAGAGAAACAGTGAGAGATGTTGAGACAGGTGAAAAGCGTTTGGGTAATAGTGAATTTTGACCTATTGTGCGTACCGTTTGTGGCTCTGTTATCAGGGGATAATCGGTGTATTTGGGGTAAAAAAGACAGAATTATGTATTGTGCCAAGAAGGTTGCACTGTCTGTTCGTTAACACAGGCACGAACTGATTGGCAGCTGCCTTTAGCAGAGGCTTTACTGATTACCTCCATTGATCAAAGCATTCGGCACGGTCGTCTGTGAGTGATGTCACCTCCCAAAACAAACACGCCCCCTAGTTTAGTCCCGCCCCTCACATTGATTGACAGCTTTCAGTGTAGACATCGGAAATTCAAATGCAAAAGGAATTGCGATTCCATTTGGCAGGTTATATGCGAAAGTGAAAAAGCAAATGTGGTAATTAATATTGCTATTTAAATATGACAGGCTCATAACTCGTAAGACATGGGAAACACAGCTGCAAATAGACTTTGCTTTATCATTTGAAATGTGGCAGTCACTGTGCATTCGCGAAAACGAAAATGCAAATGGTAATGCAAGATTTGCAATTGCATTTGGATTATGTCACAATTTATGAGTCCACATATGGAAAACGCAATTGAAAATACTATTTGCAATTCTATTTGAAAATAGTCCGGAAAATCGTTCCCGTACATGGCACTCTTCACTTTGTTTCTACCTGTCTTTCCCTTACTATCACTGTCATGATTTGCAGGAACGCCTCCTCCTCTCTGTGCTTCCTCGACATGTCGCCATGGAGATGAAAGACGACATAAATGCCAAACAAGAGGATATGATGTTCCACAAAATCTATATTCAAAAGCATGACAATGTGAGGTAAGAGTGACTCCTCAAATAGTTTGCATCTCAAAGCACTTTTAAAGCTTTTTCAGCCCACAGTAATCATTGCAATTATTTTTTTTTACATAAAATTATGTTAGTACTTAGGTTACAAGATCAGTGCTTTTCCAAAACGCAGTGAGCTGCCCTCATACACAGTTAGCCTCTCGGTAACTGGAAATTTAACCTCACAGGCAAATACAAAATCTGCATCCATTAGCATGTTGCTAAACTAACAACATGATACTGTATTACGGTTACATTATTATGCATGAAATATCAGTAGGCTATATTTACATTTGTCAGCATTTCTCTCAGTCCATCTACCATCTCAGATGTTATTTATTTGTTAGTTATTTATTTATATAGTATTATTTTTATAATGTGTTTTTCAATATTAAAAAAAAAAAAAATTATTTTATTTTTATTTTTGGGAATGCTTTCTCCACAAATTATATATATTGTATTGTATATTCTGCCTCAAATTTCAGTGCTGTCCTGGTATGCAGCTTACTAGGTTTTGGAACAGAGCTCGTAGGTGTTTTATAAATCTGATAAGCGTTAGATATTGCACCCTCTTGTGGCTTTAGAGAAGAAAACACTGCTCATCTCTTTCTCCAGCTGACCATCCATGTGTCAAGGCAGCTCTTCTGAGAGCCTACAGACACTTTCCCACTGATTTCCGATTTTCACACCACCAGACTAGTTGGACACTCACAATCACAAGAGGCTCTATTAGGTGTAGCCTGTTGTTTCACCTCATGTCGGTCTTTGATTTGTACTTCAGCTTTAAACACAGTTGTAATCTTATGAAGACTTGAGTTTAAAAGCATGTGGGTCTCAGGTCGATGACATAAGACAACTTGGGAATCCATGTGATGAATTAAGATTCTCCACGGTTATGAATTCTAAATCTGGAGGGTAGAAGATTAACCCAAGAAATAAAATGGTTTGACAGGGGAGGAGATTGATTTAGTGCCAGAGTGCTAAGGCACGGTTACTGCCTGTCACGCACTGCCTGCCACACCATATTACATATTACAACTAAAACTAGTACACCAATACACAAAAAAATTTTCCCCAAAAACAAATAATTTGAAGCATCATCTTATCATTTTTTTATTTATTTTATTTTATTTTTTTATTTTATTTTATTTTCTATTTTGAAAAGCTTCAGTGAAATTTTGTGAAATGTTTTTACATTTAATTATAGCTTATTGCACAGATAATATACATTTCTAGACCTTAAGCCACTCTGAACTATTTTAATTAGTGAATTGTCAAAAAAGTGACCAAAGCGCTATAAATGCATATTCTGGTTTAATGTCTACTTTGCATTTCTGAAATCACAGTTAAATGTGTGTTTGTACTGACTGTATTTTGCAGTGATCAGAAGTCATTTATATTCACTGAGAGTACCCATTATTCAGCACTGTGATTGTTTTTGATGGAAAAAGTTGAGCATAGATTTATACAAACTTTATGCAACTATCAGTAGGAGTACAGACAGTGATTTGCCACCTGATACTGTTCAATACAGCAGCATCACCTACTAGAAAACAACAGCGCTGAGACACTTTGACCTCCATTGTTTTAATGGCTTGATACTCTCTGCCAGCCCTTTTTTATGATTGAATGGTGGGTAGACTACAACAACAAAGGACAACATGAACTTGAGCTTTGTGAGCCAGTGGGCAACGCGACTCCTGGCCCTCTGGGTTGTTGTCTGCAATCGAGGTTCTGTCTCTTATCATTTTCCAGTAAAGCCCCCACCAAACAGGCTCCATGGTCAGAGGAATTATGTAAGTGTGCAGCCAAGCGATATCTCGCCAAGTGGAATATTGATAGGTCTGTTACTAGAGGACCCAGTGGTTTAATTGCTGAGGACAGTTATATAACAATGTCTGTGTTTGAATCTTTGCTCCTGAGTGAAACCCACACTATTGTGGAAAGAGGAAGCCGGGAGTTTTGCTCGAGGAATGAACTGATAGTTCTTCTGGTGCGGCACCGGCTAATTTAATGCTAGTGGACATGAGTGAAATTCTGATAGTGATGTTTCTGATTTGATATTTACCTCAATGGTGTCACATTCTAGGCCAAAAACAAGTTTGATGGACATATCAGTTAGCCTTAAAAAAATTTTATTTTATTTTATCGTTTCCAATGAATGTTTAGCTTCTGAAACAATTGTAAGTGATTTTCCATTACATTTTGCCAAAAATGTCATTTTCAGTTTTTGTCCCTTGAACCATTTCTAATCCACGTTTGTCACATTTCTGTGCCTGAGAAAGCATGGTTTGCCATTTAGGTTTTTACTCTTGCTTAAACATCTGTTAATTTGTCCTTAAGTGAGTGGCAAGGCAAACCGAATGTTGTTTTTTCCTCCTCAAAGGGAACATGAATAACTCTGATATCCAGCTATTCAGCATGATGAAGGATGACACATGCATGCGTTTAAACTGTGTGACTAAGAAAAGTCTGTAAAAATATGGTGAAATGTACCATTTTAATATGAAGGAATTTTCTGTGTTGATTTTTCATAGCTGTTTTACCCATATTTTGAATTATGTATTTCATTCTGTTGTGTTTTAGGGTTGAAGGAAATATCTGTAAATTAGCAGGAAATGTGTAAGAAAACTACACATTTGAAGTTAATTTGATATATTAGAAATAGTTTTATAGGAAACACTACTTGTGAGTAAAATATTTCACTTTTTTAAAAATTTATTTCAAATATTTTTTTAATTTGTAATTTTCTTCAAATCATTGTTGTGGAGGGAGGCAGATTTGTACGACGGCGTTTTAGTGCCACGTTAAAAAATAACAAAATCAAAATTACGAGATTAACATAATATTTTGAGAATAAAGTCAGTTATGAGAATAAAGTCGAAATGTTTCGAGAATAAAGTCGAAATGTCAAAATTACGAGAATTAAATTGTTGCGATTAAAGTTATAATATTGAGAGTATAGCCTATATTGTGCATGCAAATGGCCCGGATTGAGAGCACCGGGAGAAATTCCAAAGTCTCAGCTTCCAAATTCTGTGAATTTTATAGCGAAATACAAACAATGTCTTACAATAATGTGTTTTTCATGCACTTTAATGTTGTGTGACAGATCGCTGTATTCGCCTCAGTTTAAGCGGTATGGAAGTCAATCATCTTTCTGATTACAGTGAGACATTTGTTTCATTAAATTAGGCTATACTGTTTTTTCATGCCTTCTGACATTCCTTCACGTTTATCATGCTATAAACTAGAAATAAAGATTTTGACTTTATTGAGATATTTTGACTTTATTCTCGTAATTTCAACTTTATTCTCGAAATATTTAGACTTTATTCTCAAAATATTTAGACTTTTAAATTGTTTTTTTTTTTTTGTTTTTTTTTTTACATAGCACTAAAACGCTATCATAGATTTGACAGGCTTTTATACAACAGCTTTATATTCAATATCATAATTCAGCAATTGTAGAATCAGTTTGAGCTCCAGGGGCGATGGATCAGGAAGTCAGAGCTCTCAAGCAGTGACCCTTGATGGATTTAGGGGGCCATGTTATATAAGCAGGAAGTGTGACTTTGTGCAGCATTCCATCCAGGGGCTTTTCTTTTTTGGCTGAAGTGGTTTTCATGCTGATGTCCCTAAACAGACTGTTGCTGACCAACTACACACTCCATTTATTAAATTTCCTGCCATTTTATTATGTAATTTTCCTGTCAACACCTTGCTATTCTAACTCTCAGAATAATTTAGTATGTTCAGAGAGCAGCTACATTTGACCTTAGGACTGCTGTCACCACAAATCCATTAACATTACCACTGGCAAGAACTGTTGTTTTGTCCCCATCGACACAATATACAGGTGCATCTCAATAAATTAGAATGTCGTGGAAAAGTTCATTTATTTCAGTAATTCAACTCAAATTGTGAAACTCGTGTATTAAATAAATTCAGTGCACACAGACTGGAGTAGTTTAAGTCTTTGGTTCTTTTAATTGTGATGATTTTGGCTCACATTTAACAAAAACCCACCAATTCACTATCTCAACAAATTAGAATATGGTGACATGCCAATCAGCTAATCAACTCAAAACACCTGCAAAGGTTTCCTGAGCCTTCAAAATGGTCTCTCAGTTTGGTTCACTAGGCTACACAATCATGGGGAAGACTGCTGATCTGACAGTTGTCCAGAAGACAATCATTGACACCCTTCACAAGGAGGGTAAGCCACAAACATTCATTGCCAAAGAAGCTGGCTGTTCACAGAGTGCTGTATCCAAGCATGTTAACAGAAAGTTGAGTGGAAGGAAAAAGTGTGGAAGAAAAAGATGCACAACCAACCGAGAGAGCCGCAGCCTTATGAGGATTGTCAAGCAAAATTGATTCAAGAATTTGGGTGAACATCACAAGGAATGGACTGAGGCTTGGGTCAAGGCATCAAGAGCCCCACACACAGACGTGTCAAGGAATTTGGCTACAGTTGTCGTATTCCTCTTGTTAAGCCACTCCTGAACCACAGACAACATCAGAGGCGTCTTACCTGGGCTAAGGAGAAGAAGAACTGGACTGTTGCCCCGTGGTCCAAAGTCCTCTTTTCATATGAGAGCAAGTTTTGTATTTCATTTGGAAACCAAGGTCCTAGAGTCTGGAGGAAGGGTGGAGAAGCTCATAGCCCAAGTTGCTTGAAGTCCAGTGTTAAGTTTCCACAGTCTGTGATGATTTGGGGTGCAATGTCATCTGCTGGTGTTGGTCCATTGTGTTTTTTGAAAACCAAAGTCACTGCACCCGTTTACCAAGAAATTTTGGAGCACTTCATGCTTCCTTCTGCTGACCAGCTTTTTAAAGATGCTGATTTCATTTTCCAGCAGGATTTGGGACCTGCCCACACTGCCAAAAGCACCAAAAGTTGGTTAAATGACCATGGTGTTGGTGTGATTGACTGGCCAGCAAACTCACCAGACCTGAACCTCATAGAGAATCTATGGGGTATTGTCAAGAGGAAAATGAGAAACAACAGACCAAAAAATGCAGATGAGCTGAAGGCCACTGTCAGAGAAACCTGGGCTTCCATACCACCTCAGCAGTGCCACAAACTGATCACCTCCATGCCACGCCGAATTGAGGCAGTAATTAAAGCAAAAGGAGCCCCTACCAAGTATTGAGTACATATACAGTAAATGAACATACTTTCCAGAAGGCCAACAATTCTCTAAAAATGTTTTTTTTTTATTGGTCTTATGAAGTATTCTAATTTGTTGAGATAGTGAATTGGTGGGTTTTTGTTAAATGTGAGCCAAAATCATCACAATTAATAGAACCAAAGACTTAAACTACTTCAGTCTGTGTGCATTGAATTTATTTAATACACGAGTTTCACAATTTGAGTTGAATTACTGAAATAAATGACCTTTTCCACGACATTCTAATTTATTGAGATGCACCTGTATATCTCACCAACTTCTATGAGAATAATCAGCATACAGTATGCATAATCATTATGCTTAGTATATTTGTAAAAGAATAATTATTTATACACTACTGATCAAAAGTTTGGGGTTAGATTGATTTTTGTTTTAAACAAATAATATTTTATTTAACAAGGATGTATTTAATTGAAAAGAAGTGACTCTAAAGACAATGTTACAAAACATGACAAAATATTTCTAATTCAAATAAATGCTGCTTTTTTGAGCTTTCTATTCATCAGTAATTCTGAAATGTAATAAAAATGTATCGTGTTTCTACAAATATATTAAGCAGCACAACTGTTTTCAACATTGATTATAATAAGCAATGTTTCTTGAGCACCAAACCAGTATATTAGAATGGGTTCTTGTGTGACTATAAAGATTGCATGTTCAAATATATTAAAATAGAAAGCAGTCATTTTAAATTGTAATAATATTTCACTGTATTACTGTTTTTACTGTATTTTTGATCAAATAAATGCAGAGTTGTGCATAGGAGACCTTCAAACACAAAAAAAAAAAAAAAATTATACTGACCCCAAAGTTTTGATCTGTAGTGTAGTTTTATTTTTATTTTTTATAAATATATTAATAAATTATTGATTTACAGTATATAAACATGTATATAAAACAATTTTTAACTACTTTTTCTAAACAGTTTTAAAATACTATTAATAATTTTTAAAACTATTTAAATGTGATTTTAAGGCTGATTTTTCTTGTCGACTGGGATAAACCACAGCTATTTTCCTCTATGATTGGCGTTACTGGTCTCCAGAAGGCTGACAGTCTAGGGAGTCTTTTCTTATAGGGTGCTCTGGATTTCATTTAACACTCTCCCTGATGTTTACACACTAAAAGCCCCAGATTACCAGCACCTAATAAAGAATCTAGGGTGTTCGTAATAGCCAGCAGAAATACTCCAGAGGTCGTAATGTGTTTGGATTCTTTTTAAAGAGCCGTCCTGCCATTGTGCCACACTGCAGCGACATTTTTGGTCCAGACTGCAGGGAGCTGATGAGTCACCTCTGTGTTAACGATTAAATGAGGTTTAAAGATCCGCCTGAGATGCTCGTAGTAGCCCAGACGCTATACTTCAGAGAGCACTGCACTCTGTCTACTTTCAGAGTCAACTAACCTTAATCCACCCACCCAGGGGAGGCCTTTTATTTGAGCTTTTATACATAGCAACTCTAATAGATCCGTCAGTTATATAGAAACCTTTGATCTATGACTAATGTAAGGGTTTCCGGATGCTATATTGTATAAGGGAGAGTTTAAATTTAGACTTTGTGGTGTTTGTGTGCTTTAGTTATCTGTGGATTTTTAAAGGGATAGTTCACCCAAAATGCTGTTAAAAACCTGTATGCTGGTTTACATAATAACATATGAAATAATAATTTTCATTCTTTGGGTGAATTTTTTTAAAGTGATAGTACGTTCAAAAATGAATATTCTGTATTTGCTCATCATTTGCTCACCCTCATGCTGTTACAAACTGGTATATTAGGACAACTTCATTTTACCCTCCAGGAAACAAAAAGTTACCACAGCAAAATTGGTTTACAAAGTCTTTTCTTATGATCCATGCAGTCAAAGTGCTTGTTTTAATTTGATCAACTTAGTTTTGTTATTAAGACAGCTCCTAAGAGACTCGTACATTTTGTTTTGGTTGTTTTTGATCAGGGCTGTTGTAATAAGATAAAAATTATTCCTGTGCTTCGTCTTTGTCAGCTTTCAGACATGGTCTCATGAAGCTCTTTGTACACCTTGATTTACTATGAAAATGTGGCATTATTAATTCATTATGCCGTATTGACATCTTAGAGTAGGAAGTCGGCTATATGCAGCAAGAGGATTTATTGTCCTTTTGTGCATTGAATTGTATCATATAACTGACAGGGGCCAGTTAAGAGACCCAAATCAATTCCAGTAATTCAAATAATCTAATTTGAATAATTAAATCTGGTAAAAAAATCAGTTCTAAAATTTGTACCGCTAGAAAGTGAAAGGGCTAAAATACAATGAAATTCTCATACAATTTGAGCAAACTTGTCTTAGCATCAGTTGCGTTGTTGTATTTCTCATTTGTGAATAGCTTCGGATTTTTTTTTACTAGAAGAAAAAAAAAAAGAAGGAAATATTGTACTTTTCTTGCACTGTTTGTTCTAAGGACATGAATGATACCACAAATTGTAAGGTGTGTTGAGGAGAAATACCTTTTAAACATTGTTGAAGACAATTTGCCTGAAATCTGCATTTTTCTTAAATAATAAATATTAATAATATTTTTTTAAATGTTTAGTATTTAATATATTTAATAAATATGTATTTATAATATTATTTTATAACATTATTTATTATTTTATTTTAAGGGCATCAAATTATGTTTAAATCAGCTGATTTAGGATGGTTTGGCTTCTATTTTTAGCTGAAATAGCACTCTGAATTTGAAATATTGAAAAACTGAAGCATTTAATTGAGGTTTGAAGGGTATTTTTGCAAATATGCAGATGGTCTGCAATGTTCACACAAAGATTAATTGATTGAAAGTCATTAAGCAGTCAGGCTTTTTTCCAGGGATCCAAGCAGCAGTGTGCTTTGTAAAAAGGGAGTGGCAAACATCACATGAGATGAGTGTGTTGAGCGAGAACAGCCTTCTGGGCCCTTTTAAACATTTCTGGAAATTGTCTTTGATATGGAGTCTGAACTGAGAGGTCACGCTCACCCGGATCCGGATCCTGTCTTTCTTCTGTCACGCTAGCATGAATGTCAAACCAGCCCTGAGCTGTTACAAATAAAGCTCGATCAATGTTAGCATTGGTAAAAGCTCTGCAGATGAATATTGAATAGGAAAAGTCATTATAGCCCACAAGGTTTTGTTTTGAATTTCATTCAAGGTGCACAAAGAAGAACCATATCTGTTACCGGCTCCCACAGGGGAATATTGTGTTTTATTCACTTTCTTGTCTCTGTAGGCCCAACATTCTCTTAATGTGAATGTCATCTATTGCTAAAGAGAGCACACACTCCCATTCGAAACTGTCTGCTGTGCCATTGGCATGGTAATGGAGCTGTGACGCTGGGATCACATTAGTTAGCTCATATTATATCTATGTAAAGTCTGCTTCACAAATGGTCAATTGAAATGAATAGCTGTGGGTGAGGGTTTCAATTGTCAGCCAGGTAACCGTGGCAACCATGTAATATAGGTGAATGTGCACCACACTGATGTGTGGGGATGAGAGCCTGGGATGATTAACAAGAATGACCTGATTTTTCATTGGGTTTATTATTCATGTGGCAAATGTTCCTTGTGAATCAAACCAGTGTTTGTATTTACATATTTGGGCTGCATTTGCATCAGTTATTTTATTTATTTTTTAATTGTAGGGAACTTTGACCTCCCTCTCTCTTATTACACTATATACAAATCTATATCTATAATATACGTATAGATAATGTAATTCATAGCTCATCTCAAATTATTTATTGGGTTTGATAAAATTCTGTGATGAATGGCATTTGAAATATTTTTGGAATATATTGACCAGGTTTGTCTTGTATTATTTGTATTGTATCCTAACTACAATTAATTTAATATTTTATAATAATATTGCATTATTTGACTAAATTAGGTTTTGATATTTATATAAGAAATAATTGGTTTATTTATTTTTTTAAATTTTTTAAAGTAATTATTAACCATATTAAGAAGGACTTTCATAATTTAATATTGAAGGTCATGGATAAGACTAAACAATAAGATCTGTACATAAGGTTACACTTTAGTATAGGGACCAATTCTCACAGTTAACTAGTTGCTTATTAGGATGCCTATTATTAACATATTGGCTATTTTTTTAGTACTTATAATGCATATATTCTGCATGACCATATTCTACATCCCTAATCCTGCCCAATAACTAAACTTAACAGCTACGTTACTATTAATAAGCAGCAAATTAGTAGTTTATTGAGGCAAAAGGCGTAGTTAATGGTTTGTTAATAGCAAGAATTGAACCTTAAAATAAAGTGTGACCGTACATAAAAGATATTAAAAAAAAAAAAAAAGAAATGATGGCGATACCATGGTTAAAAAAAAGTTTCTATTGAGACCACCTTATAACAAGAAGAAAAACATTGAGATCTGTTAATAAAAGTCAAAGTGCCCGTAACTGATGAAACCTCCAACTGATATTTCTCTCTCTCTCTCCGCAGTATCCTCTTTGCCGACATTGAGGGTTTCACCAGTCTGGCTTCCCAGTGCACGGCCCAGGAGTTAGTGATGACCCTCAACGAGCTCTTCGCACGGTTCGACAAACTGGCAGCCGTAAGTGTCCGCAGAACAGCCCACGCCCTCAGCCGAACAGCTTTTTTTGTCGAAACACGATGGCAAACTGAGATGTAATCATATTAATTCCGCTTGCATCCCACTCACACAGCTGACTGGGATAGACAAGCCCTCCCTCCTGTCAGATGAGTGTTTGCGATCACGCTTCTCACACTGAGCTTCCCGCTGTTTTCCAGCTCAACTATCTCCTCGTTATCTCCACCAGTGGTGGTGACTCATCGCAGCTGAGTTGCCATGCATTCGTGCACGTACTCTGCTGCTGCAGAGAGATGCTGCTCAAATGGGAAACCATCTGTTGTCTGTTCAGATGTTTGCACACGTCACAAAACCTTCGAGCAAAAAGACAAAAAAGTATGCACGCACACTTGGGCCTGATGATCAACAATAGAGGTTGTTGTATGGGCTGCGGGTTAAATGAAGGCATGCGCTGGGGTGACATTCAGGTGGCTGTCATAAGACCCGGTCCTGCTGCCGTGAGTCCTGTGCCCAGCCTGAGGCATCC